>JAKJXM020000022.1:0-300603 GCA_022225955.2 Diaporthe eres
CCTAACCCTAACCCTAACCCTAACCCTAACCCTAACCCTAACCCTAACCCTAACCCTAACCCTAACCCTAACCCTAACCCTAACCCTAACCCTAACCCTAACCCTAACCCTAACCCTAACCCTAACCCTAAATTAATATTATAAAGCTTTTAATTAAATTAATTATTTTAAATTATTTTAAATATAATTAAAAAGCTTTTATAATAAATAATTTTATATTTAATAAATAATAAAATTATATTAAAATAATAAAATTTTAAAATTTAAATATAATATTTATATTTTTTATTATTATATATATATATATAATTAAAACTTTATAATTAAAATAAGCTTAAAATAATTAAAAAAAAATTATTAAAACTTTAAAATTAAAATAAACTTAATATTATATAAAAATTATTAAAACTTTAAAATAAAAATAAATTTAAAATTATATAAATAATTAAAATCTTAAAATTAAAATAAACTTAAAATTATATAATAATAATAAAAACTTTAAAATAAAAATAAACTTAAAGTTATATTAATAATTAAAACTTTAAAATTAAAATAAATTTAAAATTAAAAGGTTATTATAATATTATTATTATATTTTTAATATAATATTAAAAATTATTAATTTTAATTATAATACTTTTTATAATAATAATATATAAATATAACTTAATAATATATTTAAAATATATAAATTAAAAGTTATTTAATAATATTAAATATATATTATTTATTAAATTTTATTTTAAAATTAAAATTAAATATAATAAGCTTTAAAAGTAATAATTTATATTAATTATTATTATATATATAAACTTATATAAACTTATTAGTTTTAATTATTAATATTTTAATTATAATATAAAGAAATTAAATTTTAAAGCTAAATATAATATATATAAATTATATATAATTATATAAAGCTATATATACTTATTTTTAATAATATTATAATTATAAAGTTTTATAATAAAATATTTTAAAATCTTACTTTTAATTTTTATTAATATAATTTTCTTAAAATAATAATAACTTAAAATTTTATTATATTTTTAAATATTATAATAATTAATAATAATATTTAATATAATTATTTTAAATTATTATAATATATTATATAAATTAAAAAAGAAAATAAATAAATAAATATTATTATAATTATATATTTAAAAGTTAAATATTTTTTTTATAAAATATAAAATTATAATTATAAATATAAATATATTTATAATATAATTAAATATTATAAAAAAAAATTAAATTTTAAAATATTATAAAATTATAATTTTATTATTTAATTTTATATTAATTATATTTATTTAAATTAATAAAATATTATATTAATTATAAATAATATAAAATAAATAATAAAAATAATATAAAGAAATAAAAGAAAAATAAAAAAAACTTTTAAATTTAAATTAAAATTATTATATATAATTAATATAATTATATTATTATTATATAAATTATTATTTAATTTATTTTAATAAATTATTTATTTTATTTTTTTATTAAGTTTTATTTTAAATTTTTTAATAAATATTTAAAATATTATTTTAATTTAAATATTTTATTTTATAAATAATATTATAATTTATTTTATTTAATTAAATTTAAAAATAAATATATTATTTTTATTAAATTTATTTATATTAATTTTAAATTAATTATTATATAATTTAATTAAAAAAAACTATTAATAATAAATATTAATTATTTATAATAATTAATTTATATTATTTATTATATTAATTATATTAATTATTATTTTTTAACTTTTTATTAATTATATATATTTTATATTATAATATTTTAATATCTTTTATATAATATAAATAATATAATTATATAAATTATAATATAATTTATTTTTTTAAAATATTATAATAAATAAAATTAATTTAATAATAATAATTAAAAATAAAAAAGCTTTTAATTTAATTTAATTTTAAATAATAAATTTAATTTTATAAAAATAAAAATTTATATTTATTAAAATAAAAGATTTACTTAATATAAATTATTTATTTAATTAATTTTAACTTTAATATATAATTAATACTTTATTATTAAATTAATATAAAGTAATATTAAGTTAATTTTAATAATAATATTATTATTACTTTTATTAAAAAAAGTTATAAATTAATTAATTATATTATTTAATTAAGTAATTTAATATAATTATATAATATATTATTATTTATTTAATATATATAAATTATAATTTTTTTTAAATATTTTTTTTATTATTATTATTATTAATAATATCTTTAATAATTATAATTATTTAAAATAATTAATAAATACTTTTTATAATTTTTATATATTATTTTTTAATTATTAACTTTATATTTAAAGATATAAATATTATTAAAGTTATATTTAAAAATATTATAATATTTAAAAGCCTTTTTTATTTTAAAGATTATTAAGTTAATTATTTTATAAATTTTATTATTAATTATTAATTTTAATAAATAATATTTTATTAAATATTATTATTAAAAGTATTTTTTTAATTTAATAATTTAAAGGTTAAATTATTTTATTTAAATATTAAATTAATATATTATATAAAAGCTATTATTATTTTTATTTTATTATTTATTTTATTATTTAAATTTATAATATTTAATATTATTTTTTTATTTATTATAGCCTTTTTTTACTTTTTAAAAAAACTTTTTTTATTAATAATAAATATAAAAGTATTATAAAGTTTATTTTTTAAAATAATAACTTTTTTTAATTAAAGTATAATAAAAAAAAGGTTTTTAAAAAAAAGGTTATAATTAAAATAATAATTTTTATAAATATTACTTTTTTTAAAAAAAAATTTTTTTTTATTAATAATATAATTAATATAAATAATATTATATTAAATATAAATAAAGTAATAATAACTTAAAGTTATATAATTTTTTTAATAAGCTTTTTTTTAAATATTTATTTTATTTATTTATAAGTTATTTTAAAAAGCTTAAAAGTATTTTTTATAATTTATAAAAAAAGTATTTTTAATTATTTTTTATTATTAAACTTTAAAAGGGTTATTATTTTTTAATTTACTTTTTTTTAATAAAAGTTATTAATCTTTTTATTAATAGCTTTATAAATAACCTTTATTAAATAAAAAAGATTCTTTATATTATAATTTAATTAAAGCTTAATTATATAATATATACTTTTTATAAAAAAAGTTATATATAAGTTAAAATTAAGTATTTAATAAATAATATAAGCAGCTTATTTAATAATAATCTTTTTTTTTAATATAATATATTTTAAGATAATTAAAGATTATTATTTAATTTAAAAAGGTTTTTTAAAGTTATTATTAAGTTATATTATAAGTTTTATAATTTATAAAGTATTTTATAATTTTAAAAAAGTTAAAAAAAGCTATTTAAATATATAAAATATTATTAAAGACTTTTAAAAGCATTATTATTACCTTTTTTATTAATATATTAAAAGAAATAAAGTTTATATTACTTTTTTTAAGATCTTTAGCTTTATTAGCTTTTATAAAATCTTTAATTATTATTAATATTATTATTATTAGCTTTCTTTATTTCTTTTTATTATATAATATAATATTTATATTTATATAAAAAATATATAATTAATAATATAATTAAAGGAATTTATATTTTAAAGTATTAATTAAAGTAATATTATAATTAATAATAAAAAAGGATAAAGGCTTAATATTATATTATTTAAAAAGCTTATAAACTTATTAAAAAAGCTATTAAAAGCTAGCTTTTTTTTTATTATTAATAATAACTTAAAATAATAATAAAATCTTCTTTATATAAGTTATTATTATATTTTAAAAATAAAGTATTTCTTTATTATTTATTAAATATATATAATTAAATAATAAATTATAAAAAAAATATTATTTTTAAATTTAAGTAATTTATTACTTATTATATTAAAAGATACTTATAATATTACTCTTTTTAATAATTTATTTATATTAATAATCCTTTTTTTTAAAGAGTTTTAAAATTATTTAAATAAGTATATAAATGCTTTATTTTTCTTTTTAATAAATAATAAGTTAGTTTTTAATTATATTTTTTTTTAATTAAATTTAAGGATATTTTTAATAAAGAATTACTTTTAATTATTTAAGCTTTATAAAAAATAAGTTTTAAGTTATATAAATAAAAAAGTTATAATATTTTATTATTAGCTTTATTTAATTATATTAAGCTTTAAAGACCTTTTAAAAATTATAATAAATATATTTCCTTTCTTTAATTATTAAAGTTTATTTATTAAATTTTACTTTAAATATATAAATAAATAAATATTATTTATAACTTAATTTAATTATTAAAATATTATTTATTATTATAATAAAAGGTTATTAAATGTTATAATTATATTTTAATATAATATAATTAATATTTAATTTTTTAATAATAATAAAAAATTTAATAAATTTTATAATTATATTTAATTTAGCTTTAAGGTTTTTATAAGTATTATATTTATTATAAAAAAGTTTAAAAAAAAAAAGAAAGTTAAAAAATATTAATTAATATTAATTTATTATTATATTTTAAAATTAAAATAATTTAAAATTTATATTATTATTATAATATTAAAAAAATAAAATTTAAATAATTAAATATTATTTTTAATATTAAATTAATTAATTTTAATAAAAAATTAAATAATTTAATATAATATTAATATAAAGTAATTATATTAAGTTTAATTATAATAAAGATTATATAAGGTATTAATAATTATAATTATAAAAAGCATTATAATAATATTAAGGGTTAAGTTATATAATTAAAGTAATTTATATATATAATTTATATTAAGTAAATCCTTTATTTTAATAAATATAAATCTTTATTTTTAATTTTATTTATAATTTAAAATATTTATTTCTTTATTAATATATTTATAATAATTAAAAATAAAAGATTTTTTAATTTAACTTAATTTTAATTAATAGCTTTATTTATATAAATAGCTTTATATATTACTTTTTTTATTTTTAAATTATTAAATTAATATTATTATTATAAATATATTTATATTTAATTAAAAATATATATATATTTATATTTTTTATAAATAATAATTTAATATTTTAATAAATAAATAAATAACTTTATTATATTAATTAATTATAATTAATTATAAATAATTAATTTTATAAAATATAATTAAAATATATTTATTTAGCTTATTTTTTAAATAATAATTCTTATATTAATATATAAATTAATTTTTATTTTAATAATTTATATTATATTTATAAATTATAATTAAATTAATATTATATTTTATTTATTAAATATTTAAAAATTTAATATTTTAAAATTATAAATAATTTCTTTTTATTAAATATTTTTAATTAATATTAATTATATTAAAATAAAAATAAAAAATAATAATACATTTTTTAACTTAATTTATAATAAATTTATATTTTAATTTTTATTAATATAGTTTTTAAATAAATAAGATTTTTAATTAATTTATTAAATAATTTATTATAATATTAAGGTTAAAATCTTTTTTTTTATAAAAAATAATAAAATATATAAGTTTTATAATTATTTAAAAGAAAAATTTAAAATATAAATTTTAAAAGTAATATTAAAATTAAAAAATAAAAGTTATTTTAATTTATAATTTAATATAATTTAATTAAAAAAATATTTAAAAATATATATACTTTAATTTAATAATAATAAAAAATATATTTAATATTTAAAAATATTAAATAAAGTTTTTTCTTTTATATTTTAATTATATTTTAATTTTATAAAGTATATAAATTTTAAATATTTATAATTTAAACCTTTTAAATAATAATAATATTATTTAATAATTATTTAAAAAAACTTTATATCTTTAATATAAAAAAATATATTTATTATAACTTTATATAAAATTTATTTTAATATCTCTCTTAAAATCCTTTATATAAAATATTATAATAATAAAAAAAGCTTTTAATATTATTTAAATAACTATTATCTTTATTATTTTATAAATTTTTATAATTTATATGCCTTAATTTATAAGAAATTCTAGCATTATTTTAAAGAATATAAGTTACTTAAATATAAATAAATCCTTTTATATTAAAATAAATAATTTCCTTTTATAATTATATTAATATATAACCTTATATATATAAAATAATAAGATTATTAATTTTGCTCTTATCTTTTAGCTATTATTAATTTAGCCTTTTGCTTAATTTTAAGTATATAATTATAAACCCGTATATTCCTATAGGCTAGTGCTTATAAACTATATTTATATAGTGGCTAATAAGTAAACCCAGCTGATAAAAATGCTTAAGTTGCTTTTAAAATGAAACTCTTTGGAAAACCTTTCGGAGATCCGATTAAGCTTATATAACAGCATCTGAAGGAGTGCATAACCTAGTATAAGCAATGTGGTAGGCAACTAGACTCGACCAATTCGAGCAGCAACCCCGAGCCTGAGCTGCCCAACCGAGTTATCAACGTTGGCGGCTCTGAAGATATCGTGAATCTGATTGAGCAACCTTGACATGAAAGCGGCCTTCTGATCCTGCATGGAAAGTATACTACTCTGAGCTATTGCTGGGGTCCGCCTGAATGACATTCGATTTACACTACGATTGAGAATATTATACGTCATAGGGAAGCCATTCCAGTTAACTCTTTGTCCCGAACTTTCAAAGACGCTGTGCATATCATTCGCGAGATTGGCATTCGCTACCTGTGGATCGACTCGCTTTGTATTATCCAGAACGATACGGAAAATTGGAAGCGTCAAGCTCCCACCATGGGTTCTGTCTATGGGCAGTCTTACTTGATTATAGCTGTAACTGGTGCTGCCGATGGTACCGAGGGCTGCTTTATGGGTAGAGACGATATGTCTGTCGCTAATGCCATTTTAATCCTAGTCACGAAGGACCAGCCGGGAAGTCCATAAGTGTTTTTGAGAAAAAGCTTATTTCTCCGTAGAAATATCTTGGATGACTGGCAACGCGACGCCCCTCGCCAGGGCTATGTCGGTCACAGACTCGGCCCATTGCAAGATCGCGCATGGGTGACACAGGAGTGGGCGCTGTCGCCACGCGTGATTCATTGTTGCCGGGGGCCGTTCGTTTGGGTGTGCTAAGAGAAAGCGAAGGCTGAAGATGATACGAAGCTTGAAATGAGATTTAAACTGGCGCTAACTTGGGAGTCGGAGTGGGAACCTCTGATTTAAGAGTACTGCAGTCAGAGCTTGACTATGACTACGGATAGACTTATCGCTATGCAGGGCATCTTTGATAAGATCGGCGAGCGTTTTGGTAAACAATTTGTCCATGGGATCTTGATGGACCCAGGTCTGAGGTACGAAGATATTGCCATAAGCATATTATGGGCGCGTCTTGGGCGACAGAGCGAGCTAAAAAGACCCTAAGAGCTCGCCGCTACGGGCATACCCTCCTGGTCCTAGGCTTCAACCCTTGGGAAAATCACTTACGGATATTGTTTAGAACGAGGTTTCGGGCTGATGCTAGGATTCTATTGCAGCTTTCAGAATAAGTTTCGCGAGCTCTGTATCCGTTCTTTCCTCATTAAAGAGTCGTACCAGTTACTTGCTGCTGCGCTCCAGGAGACATTGGCAAGACGGCGGAGCTTAGTAAAGCCCCCAAAATGCATTATTCCTGATACCGGAGATTTCGAAGATCTCAAAGAAGAGATGAAACTAGAACCTCTGTATCTAGTCCTGATATTCGCCTGGGGTGGGAGGTTCCACGGTCTGTTAGTGCAAGAGGGCCTATAAGACGGCGTACGCACTGCTGACGGCGAAATACACCACTCGGCCAAAAGACCAGTAATTTCCAATTTACCTATTGGAAATACTTAGCAGTCTATAAGCCACGTGCCGTTACAGCCTAAGTGCTCGCCGGCTTTTTAAAAGGATAGGTACGGTGTAGAGTTGGGATTATAGCTATTTCAACTCTTCGTATTCTGAAATTTGTGTTGAATAGATAATCTTGGGCTTGGTTAAGAAGGCGGTTCTGGGCGTCGTCAAGTGTAACATCAATTACTGCATAAGTCCAATCCGTGTACACGGTTTTAGATTATGCAACTTTCGAGAACATTTTCGGGCAGCACAAAACACGACTGTTCAGTTTGTATGAAGTATCACGGACTGTTCGAATACGCGTTTTCCTATTTACGATGGAAGGTAGACTTATCAAATGGCCAGAGCGCTCGCAGCCCCAATCCCCGACGTGAGATTTAGGCCGATAGTCAGGTTCCCGAGCACCGAGCCGGTCAACCAAGTATCGACAAAGCCATTCACCTCCTCAGGCTTCTCCCACATGATCCAGTGCCCACCATCAACCTCGCCACGCGACAAGCTGTCAAAGTACGCCTCCATCCTGGTCGACAGGACCGGCGGCAGCGCCGTGTCCTGCGTCCCGCCAATGTACAACCCAGGCTGCGCGTACTTGGCCGTGTACGCGGCGCCGCCGGGAACAAACACCTGCTCGTCCTCCCAGTTGAGCTCGCCCGTGCGGTACCAGTTCAGCGTGCAGTTGAACGGGTCGGCCAGGTAGCTGTCGACGTAGAAGTCCAGCTCCTCGGTGCTCAGCAGCGGCGTGTCCTCGGTGACCCCGTCGAGCAGCTCAAAGGTGAAGCCGTCGCCGCTCGCGTTGAAGGCCGACCCGCCGCCGGGGAGCGTGGCGCCGTAGATTGTGTTGAGGACCTGGCGCACGCGCGTGGCGTTTTGCGCATCTGCGGGTCCGATGTAGTCCTGGACCTCGTCCGTGCGGAACTGCAGCTGGTAGTGCAGCGTGGGCAGGGCGGTGGCCTGGTCGACGTACGTGGCGCGCGGGGCCGCGAAGGGCGTGCTGATCACGAAGAAGGCGGCGACCAGGTCTGGTTGCCAGAGGGCTGCGCGGTAGACGACAGCTCCGCCCCAGTCGTGTCCGCCAAGGATGATGCGGGACAGGTCGAGATGGCTGGCGAGAGCGGCGATGTCATCTGAGACGCGCTTGAAAGTGCTGGTTATTTTGGTCAGTCTTCGTAAGACTTTTCGGCGTTTCCAACGCGGAATAGTGCGCAGGATTCACTCACTAGAAGCTCAGGTCCTCAGGTGCATCAGTCCCACCGTAACCCATCATGTCCGGGGCGATGACCCTTAGACCTTTGGAGGTGAGGAAGGGGATCTGGTTTCGCCATCCCAGGGACAAGTCCGGCCATCCGTGGATCAGAAAGATTGTTCCAACCGCTTTGCCCGACGCCGGCTCTGCGACGATGTAGTTGTACGTGACCCCATTGACCGTGGCGGTTTGGTACTCGAACTGAGCATCGTTGGCGGTGGCTACTTCCATCTCGGCCGAACAAGAACGAAAGTGAGTGCAGTTGGTGCGGGTGCTGAAACGGCAAGGTCGGCCGAAATCACGACAGGGAAACATTCCCTCTTTGTACTCGCTCAGGTGGATCTTTGGCTATGAATGGCGTGGTAGCCGTTGTGGAGAAATATCAAGACTGTCATCCCATTTTTGGACGACAAACCCCTTTTTGAGCCCTATGATGCTTGGCTGTGGGGTGATGTTGGGATATGGCTTTACCCAGATACGGTACCAACGACACAACCATGCCTGTGTCCTTAAGGTTTTACGCCGCCCCGCGCTACCAAACTTGGAGTAGGAACGGCTGAAGACATCTGACTCGCCTGCAGCGCAACATGTAATCCAAGATTGTGGTTACTCTCTTGTATTTGACGGGCTTGGGAACAGATGGTACGGTATCATAAGGAATGGATGGATATGGTACTGTAGGTCGGTGGACCGAGGATAAGGTTTTCCTGAGTAATAGTATTGATTATCAGGGTATCTGGTGCAAAACAGCAGGATAAGCTTAAAAAGTTCGCTATTTCCGTCCACTTATTTCCCCTTGCAGATCCGGTTATATTGCATCATCGATGCCGATTGGCCAAAAATGCAGCTAGAGCGAGGCTTTGCTCAGGTACAAAACCCAATCTTGCGGGTAGTGCCAAGGTTTATGCGCACCTCGGCATCTCCAGTCTGGCCAGGAAAGAAGAGCGGAGATAGTAGCGCTCGGCCGGACCGATTTGCAAGTTGGGATTAGCTGCCTCGGTATCGGCGAAACTTTTCAGGTGTGCCAAAACGATTGGCTCCAAATTTAGATGTCCGAGTTTCCTAGGAGACTGCAGCTTCAACGATATCAATACAGTCATGTTGAAAAAGAGGCTCAAGAAATGGGCTGGGACTATTCCGTGGCGGCACGGAAGCATTCCACGGTCAGCCATGCTACAGAATCACTTCAATGGAGTTCTGACACCAGCCACCCACATCGACTCTGGCGGGTGTCGGGAAACCATCGATAGTGTCGAAACACGGCACCAGCTGCATGAATTTTAGCATCTATACCTACTGCCTACAATGAACAACTACTAATCATTCTAGACCTGCCATAAGAACACCCACTTCCCAACCAAACTCCCAGACCGTAGCTGCTAAAAGAGTGGCAAGCAGCACGGAAACAACGACTGCTGCCCTCGTCAGTGTTTCGAACATGGCCATGCTTGCCAACGTGGCAGACATTCCCGTTGCCGGTGTGAAGTTGCCGCATACAAAAAATTGCAAAGCCGCAGCGGCGGTCCCTAGAGTCCGGCGTTATTAAAATCATGCAACGCGAGCAAAACCTGAACTTCTACTAGGTTGAGAAACCTACCTGCAACAATTCCAATCGGACCGAAACGGAGAGACGCCATGATTATAGCGGCCATAGTGAATGTGATCCACCAACAGCTAAGATATCTGGTCAAGACTCAGTATGATCCAAAGTGCTGCACTTCGTGGTAAAACTTACGTGGTTGAGAGACCCAGCTTAAGAAATCAGCCTAGACCCCGGAAGAGCGAAGCCAGGTCGATATAGCCCCGTCGACGGAGTGCCCAGGGAGCTCCTAAAAGGAAAAGTCATCCTCTCAGGGAAAATATTCAGCATTCGCGAACAACAAGGCAGAGGACAAAATAATCATGGTTATGCTTTCAAAGAACATCGCTAAGCGTGGATTTAACCGTGAAAGAAGAACGATCGAGTTTTCTTAGTGAATATCTATTAAGAGTGATCTCCTGGTGGCTATGTTTGCTGGTAACCATGAGAAGGCAAGGCTGAAATTTAATCTTGAATGTCACCAATAGGTTAAATCTCATTTTGTAAAAGATCTGGCAAAGGTAACCTAGGGTCCTTTAAAAGCAAATATATTTTAAATAACTTTATTAAGCCGTTGTATGCTAAGAGATTTTACTTAAGTAGCCTAATTTATTTATAAAAACGTTGTATGGCAAGACTTTTCGTCACTCATACAGGTTTTACTTTGTCCACGAATGTGGATTGAATTTATATGGGCTAATATTAAGAGAGGAGATATTTGCACCCGCTAAACGGAGGTACACGTGTAGTCACTTCGCCAGCATTATTGGAAGAACACTCACATCTAATTCACGGTTTGCATGCCCGAGATACATATCTAGTTTACATACCTAATTTATGTACCTAATTTATCTGAATAAGAAAAGGGGTTACACGGCTCGGAAGAGCAGCGAATAGGAAATTTCTCACTTGCAGTTGCCGCAGCCTAACTTGACCTTCGGCTAGATTGTCATTCTGTATCTCCGTCTTGGCGGCTTGTCGGAGACACGAATAATAGTCACCGGCCCGTAGCACAACAGGCGGGCACGAGGGAGGAACCTTGGCAGCTTACTCCCAGAGAAGTCTTACTAATCACAGAGCTGTGTGTCTATCACAATACAACTGGTTAGAGCATGCTGTGAGTCGAAACAGATGCTCGAGTACCTGTCTTGACCGTACTGCACGACAAGGGGACATAGAGCTTTAGGCCACAACCACTTCGATGCGTTCAACAATCGAAGCTTTAATACCCTCTCCCCCGCAAGAGTAATCGTATTCTTACCAAGCTCTCTCTTATCTATTCTCCATATCTCTCCCACTGTTCTTTGCGATCATGCGTCTCGTGAAGGCTTTCGCCGTTGCGCCGTCCGTTATCTCCAGCGTGGTGGAGGCTCTTCCTAGTCGCACCCAGTCATTCGCAAAGAGACAGGTAACCGAGCTTCGAGATGAGTACGACTTTGTCATCATTGGTGGTGGCACTGCAGGTTTAACTGTTGCTCATCGAGTCTCGGCTGCTCTCCCAGAGAGTGAGTTATGAACTTATTGCTTATCTCGATTCCGATATCGAGGCCATTCAGATTTTCTACTAACACGGATTGGACAGAGAACGTCCTAGTCATCGAGTACGGTAAGATTGAAGGCACCGTTGGTTTCTTCGACCCGCCAGAGGATGGCCGCGGTGCCAGCCGTCTCGTCATCAGCTCACCCCCTGTCGCCAGCGTCAAAAACCGTACTGCCACCGTCATCCTTGGTATGACTGTTGGAGGGGGATCCGCCGTCAACGGTCAGTTCCTGGATCGTGGTTCAAAATACGACTATGACGAGTGGGCGAGGCTTGGAAGCCCGCAGTTCGACGGTGCTGCTGAGAGCTGGGACTGGGAGCACTTTGGCCCTAGTTTCGAGAAGGTGAGTCTGCCAGATGAAGCTATGGAGGTATTCACGAGACATGGTTGACGACATATCAGTCTCTCTTCCTCACCGAGCCCAGAGATAATCTTGTTGACGAGTACGGCTATACCTGGGATTCGTCCTTCTACACCGGTGACTCGATCGAGGCCTCATTTCCACCCTTCCAATGGCCCGTACAGCGTAAGTGAAGCCAACCCTTGACGAGTATCCACAAGCATATCGCCCGCACTCCGACAGACACTGACACGTCATTCAGGCATCGGCTGGGACGCATACGAAGAATTTGGCCTTCCTCACTCCAAGACATGCGACGGCGGCGACAAGCACGGCCTCTGCTGGGTTCCCACCGCCCAGAACTCCCAAACCGTCCAACGCTCCCATGCCGGTGTCGGGCACTACATCCGCGTCGCCGATTCCCTGCCCAACCTCGACCTCCTTGTCGAGCACAAGGTCACCCGTCTAGCCATCGACAAAGAGGAGCAAGTCCCCGCCGTTGAGTTCCGCCCCGTGTCCGGCGGTGATGTGAGGACCATCCGTCCTAAGTTGGAGGTCATCCTCTCTGCTGGTGCAATTCACACCCCTCAGATTCTCCAGCGAAGTGGTGTTGCCTCTGCCGAGTACCTCGAATCGGAGGGTATTGAGGTTGTGGAGGATCTTCCCGGTGTAGGCCAGAACTTTCAAGATCACTGTGGCGTGCCGATTGTTTTCGATTACGATGCTCCGTCACCCGGTCAATCTGACATCAACACAAACGAGACCTTCGCTGCTGAGGCCGTCGCTCAATTTCGTGAGCGTCCCGCGCGGGGTCCTTATACACTCGCCATGGGTAACAGTGCCGCCTACCAATCCCTCCAGGATGTGACTCCAAAATGGGAGAACATCGTCGCCGACATCCGAGCGCAGATTAAGGACCGCTCTGCTCTTCAGTACCTACCATCAGCCGCCGCAGAAACTGTGCAGCACGGCTACCTCGCCCAGATCGAGATCCTTGCCCAAGCTCTCGAGCATCCTCAGCATCCAATACTCGAAATGCCATTCGCCACCGGCGGTCCTGGGACTGCGTTCCTCCTGAAGCCTCTGAGCCGCGGTTCCGTCGTCCTGAACTCTTCCGATCACGATGCCACTCCAATCGTCAACTACGCCACAGGTGCTAACCCTGTCGACCTCGACATCATGGCTACCTACGTTGACTATTTCCGTCGGATCTACTCCACCCACACTTGGAAGGAGCGCAGTGCCATCGAGGTGGCTCCAGGTGCGAATGTCACCGAGCACGATGCTCTGGTTGAATTTGTCAAGGACACTGTCATTCAATCTCTGATGCATCCTTGTTGCACAGCTGCCATGCTCCCGCGAGAGAAGGGAGGTGTTGTTGACTCCAGTCTGTCCGTGTATGGTATTTCTGGTCTCCGTGTCGCAGATTGCTCCATCATCCCAACGGTGCCGGGTGCTCACACAACGACGACGGCATATGCAATCGGTGAGAAGGTGAGTCTTACTTCTCATACGCTGAATTCATATGACGAGGAAAGAAACGCTGCTAACGACTCGTCAAGGCTGCTGAAATTATTATAAAGAAGTGGGAGTACGCCAAAAGGATTGAGAAGTAGCGTAGCGTAATATATGTATAAACTGTAAGGACGATGTGCTTTGCTAGGCAGCTTCAGCAGCCTTCCCCTGACCCTCCAATCAACCAGAACCTTCACTCTACGTACGCTCGCAGTTTGCAGCATCTCGGCTCTGGGTGAGGAAACCACCGACGACTTTCAGGACCCTTTCCCTTAGACCCGCTGCCTCGAGATGGCACATGTGGCCTGACGCGGGGAGCGTGACCCAACGTACGCGAGGGATAAGGTCGAAAAACGGCTCTTGAGCTATGTCGTGCGACGTGTCGTACTCTCCGTTGTAAATCAGAGTTGGCGCGGTGATCTGTGGCAGCTTCGGGATGCTTGTCCATCCGAGCATCGAGCCGGTGGGCACATGGATGGACGGGCCGAACCTGAGGACGAAGAACACTTTGTGAGTGATTGATCCTATTGAATAGAGGAATCAAGTTTATCAAAAGTGCAGGCTGGAGTGTGTCGGACGAGCAACGTGAATATGAAATGACGAAGGAAGGGCAAAAAGACTTCATCAGATTGCTCGGATAAGCTCAACCGTTTCAAGAACAGTGCGAAAAGCTCCAATAAACGGAGAGGTAAAAGAGAACAGAAGAGCTAACAACATACATAGTGCTGTAAACTGTCTTATCATCTCGCAGATTTTTGAAAGCCGGCAGCAGTTCGGGAGGGGGAGGGTCCTGTCGGCAAACGAAAGTCTTGTTAAAGATCATCTGTGCCTCCAGATAAGCCGGATTTTCATAGTCTTGTTTCCGCTCGTATTCCTCCATCACCTGCAAGACCTCTCTCGGCAGCTCGCCCCTTCGTAGCTGGATGCTGCGCATAGAGAGGTCTTTGCTGGCAGTCCGCTTGCCAAGACAAGCCTCCGGAGACCCTTCGGGCGACTGGCAGCAAAGGTAGCACCAAACACTGGAAACATTAGCGTCATTCTTGGATCCGTATTAAACATTAGATCCAAGCTTGGCAGCTGGGACATTACTTACTGCCACCCCAACTCTGACCCAGTAGGTGGAACCCAGGCCCATCTCTAAGGTGGAGACAGTCAAGGAGGTTATTTAGCTCGGCGATAAACAAAGCCTCTTGCCAGAATCCCTTGTCACCAGCGGTCTGCGGTAAATGAGTGGAGGAGGCACAGCCGATCTGGTCATAGAAAATAACCGGGAGGCCGTACTGGGGCCAAAGTTTGGCAAAGGGCAGAAGGTATTCGTGGCCGGCGCCGGGCCCACCGTGGAGAACCACGACTGGTGGAGGGCCACTGGAAAGGTCGCCGAAGATCTTGTAATACGTGAAGCAAGGTATATCGCCCCTTCCGGGGATAGCGAAAGGAATGGTGCCGTCTTTGAAGGATTCCTGTGCCATGGCCAATGTGGTGGGAGAACAGCTTTCTCACTAACGAGATTGTTAGGACGGGGATGGTTGAGGTGAGGATGGTTGGCGGCGAGTACAAGATCCGACAGGCTGCCCCTCGACAGAGCCTCTCTCCAAATGTCAGTAGTTGCGCAGCCAGAGCCGTCTCTTGTACTGTTGGCCGGCTAGAAAGCTCCAGATCCCCAATGACGGTGTGGAGTGAAAGTCCTTGAGAACGTTCAAAGGTGATGATTTGTCCAGTACCTTATAAGGCAGGCACGGTGTACGACCCCAAACTTTCGGTGTCTGCCAACGATGACGGGATTTGATTGCGTCACACGCGACCAAATACGAATGCCAATGAGTTCAGGTAGTTGTCAAGTCCAAATGCTAAATACCGGTGTGATCAACAGGTCTGTTGGAGGCTGTTGGGGGATGTTGGCAGCTGGATTGCATTAGTCTCACAACGCTCATCTGCTGTGCCGCTCTCTGGATGGTGGTGTGGCACCATTTCACATGGTCATGCAGATTTGTGGCAGGAAACACTGGGTCCAGCAAATATGTGATTGTTGGTATTCAAAGTGGGCATGATGGCACCCTTTTTAAAGACATACAGACCCCTCACGTGACCCCCCTCCACCCCCAGTGAATGGCCCCCCAGTGCCTGCCATAAGATGCATTTGGGTAGCGCCAAACAGTGGCACTGCAACCCTGCAACAGCAAACGAAGTACCGTGACAAAGCTTCGCCTCCGGCGGGCTTTCAATAGTGGCACGAATGTCTTTACAGGGAGCCACGATAATGCAATATTCCGTCATTAAAACAGCAGCCGAGGATCATCTTTCACTCATGGAAATGCCAGGTTTGGGAACTGTCCATCGGCCCCGTGAAATGTCGAATCCATGCGCTGGGGAGTACCAGTGTGACTACTGTACAGGATACAAAGGTGTAATCTGTGTTTAGTGCGGCGATGTACGGGTGTACCCTTCCGTTTTGCGGGTGCGAATACCGTTCTCTTTGGATATTCTATATTGCAGGAGATCAATGCGAATCGAAAGATGAGGACTGATCTGACAGTTGACTAATTGGTAGTTTGACCCAGGACTGTTAACAATCGAGTAATCCAATCCTAATAACGAGTCCGTAATGATGGTATTCGCGGGCATTTTCCCGAGGTTCAGCCGAACTATCCGACGGAATCGTTCAGCAGCGGATGGAAATGCTTGAGGTCTAATCCTCGGAGACTGTACCTAGTGCTCATTGGAAATATTTGTTTTTTCAAGATTAACGAGATTGGCAATACCGGCGCTCCTGGCAATGATATCGGAGAGCGTCAAATATACCAGGTTACCACACCAGCCGATTTTCTGACATTTGAACCCTTTGAATTTCAGGATGGGTCACCATGATAACATTAGGCACTTTAAATATGCCTTTGTTAACGGATCATGCCTCGGGAGCTTTCCTATTTTCAAGAAATATAAAATTCTAGGCCTTCCTCACACTTTCACGAATTATACGAGCTCGACGCCTATAGAATGATTCTATGTGTACTAGCATTGAAGACTATACACTCCATAGCTTGAAAGTTGTTCTGACTAGGTAGATTGAATAAGCAGCTGCTGTGACTGGAACAATGATGCCTAACGGATTCTAAGCAGTCAAGCGGCCGAATCTGGCGAAATTTCTGAGCCTGATTCGAAACACTCTCCACCAGGGCGCACACTATTTGGCCTTCGCACCCACTTCTGTAGTATAAAACCAATGCATACGATTGAGTACAGAACAGGAAAGCCCCATATGGGCAGGGCGGAGACGTTGAGAGACCAGAAGACGATAGCTTTAGTGCAAACGACCAGAAAGCTCATGTATGCAACGAAAGACCAGACTAACACCCAGATGAGCAGTTTGGAATATTTGCTGCTGGCCGCAAAGTTCAAATTTGCCAGAATGACAATGTGACCCAGGGATATCAAATCCCATCCAAACAATACGAAATTAACCACCGTCCTAGTCATATAATCGGAGCCACGCCGATCACCGATATCCAGAATATACGGCAAAGATGTGCTGACGGTGAAAGATAATGTGGTGGTCCAACAAACGATAACAGCTCCGACGGTGGCTAGCACAACCATGTGGTTCACCCAGGATGCTTCGTAATAGTGTTGAAAGGAGAACAGGTCTTCTTGAGAGCCATTTCTGGGATCCGCGGTAACGTTTGCGTCAACTCTCTGTGTGGGAATGGCTACTTCGAGGTGTTCACTGGGTGGTCCGGAGGCCTGTTGGATGTGAGCTGGCATGGCGGTTGTTTCCGGAGCATTGGTCTCATTCGAGAATGCTTGAAACATCATCAAGATTGGCGCGGCGAGCAGGAGCAGTGGAAGAATCTGTCCAAAATCCGATATTGTACCAATCCAGTTGGACAGGGAACGGGTGGGGATTAAAATGATTCCAAACAGCTTCGTTGTACCATTTGCGGCTATAAGCAGTCGCCACAATATCTGGAATAACCATGATTAAGAACTGCTCCTGGTATTTATGATAAGCAGATACCTCGACTTACATCAGAGAAGGTCGACGTATAGAAGTCTGCTGCAAATCGTAGCAGCATATACATAGCTAGAAATGGATTGATTAGGAACGGTGCTCTGTTCAGGCCATGTGTTGATGACAACTGGTCGACGTTCATGACCAGCTTCCGACAGATTCGAGCAGCTGTGGACCGAAAATAAAGTTCAAAGAATATGGACGATGTCTTGAATAACTTGACTAGTCGGGTTGAAAAACTCAAAACTGCTATGACAATTGATGTGAGCGTGGTCATAAAGTTGGTATTCAAATATCCGGATGGGTCTTTAGAGCTTCCTTGTTCGAAGGTTGTATCATAGAGGCAGATCGCAGGTTTCGCAGGCCATGAGTAGTGTTCCCAAGAGTTGGCATAGTCTCGCAACGCGTGATCCATCCATGTGAATCCAGCAAGAGGAACCGTTGCCACGACGAGAAGGATTGCCAAAACACTCATGAGGAACACCCTCCAACACCTTTCGGGTTGGCGGCCTTTTGAATGGAGCTCACTGCGCATGAATATCAGGCCGCTTTGGTGCGTCAGATTGGAAAACCAGCTCAACTGAACAATAACGGCCCAATCGAAGGACTGAATTGCCATACTCGGCAAAACGATGAACCCACTACAAAGCATGCCAATGCCAGTAAGGATCTGAATATCACACATGGTCAAGATGCACTAGAGCAGATACATTAGTATTATCTAACGGAAAGTCTCACCCCCCTGAGGTGATGGGTATGGAAATTCGTCACCTTTTCGAATGCTTCCCGTAGTCTTTTATCATCGATGTGCCCGTGCAAATGCATGGCTCTAGGAAGAATTCGATTGATGGCGGATAAAACATGCGCAAAACAGATCCTCCCGAAGCGGTGGATACGTTGATCCACTATATTTGGAGCCTAGTCGACTGCTCTGGTCGCTCCAGACTCCAAATCCGCGTCAGTTGCATGGGGCGGGAAAGGATCTATCTCCGGGTCGAAAGTGATGAAGTAATGGCAGCAAAGAATGATTGCAGACAGCCATCCCGTGCCAAGGTAGCTAACAACAACCTAGTTGAAAATTCAGGACCTGGATCACACATTAGATTTGCAGAAGCTAGTAAAAGTACTCACACCGAACCCAGAGATGTCAGAATTAGGCTGGAGCGAATTCTCCCAAAATGTTTCATTGCCGAGCAGGAGAGAGCTGGAACAATTCGCCCAGGCAGGACGCTGGTTTTGGGAAGCCATTTCGAAAGTGGTAGGTTAAGAATTATTACCAGGTCTGGAGCGTATTAGGTGTGTGATCACAATCGGGCTCGAAGTTATGTAGGTTTCCACAGTGGAGAAGAGCAAGATTGACTTCCCAGCGCCAAATGCCACGTTTGCAGTTTTGTTCGTCGCACAGTCTGACCACTCTTGAATACGTGTAGGCGTTTTTCTATTTCGAGATCCGTTGGGGGCTCCTATGATTGCGCACACCTTTGCGCTCATCTCATGGTGTGTTGCACACAAGGGGCGAGGACATGCATAAGGCTTACGCAACGACAGACGCGGGCCCTTGGCGCGCAGAAGTCTCTCATCACACATAGAATCATTCCAGTATCTCAAGACGGCTTCTCTTGCCAGTGAGTCTTCGGGGGTGAAACTACCTCTGCCGACTCGTCCACTGTGCCATCCTCAGCTGCAGCCGTTGACGCCGGGTCGATTCCGAAGTCATACTGGACCGACGCCCTGACCTTGGCCATCGCCATCTCGATCGTAGCCTCCACCCTCTTCTTCATCCTGGCAGTCTCTTCCGGCAGCGGAGCACGAGGACTGCTCGGGTCCTTTTCGAGTCGTCTCTCGACCGCTTTCCTGAGATACTTCTCATATTTTGCCCGGATGAGGGCCGTCTGCTTCTTCACCGCCTTCCCCAACGCCCGTTCGAACTTCTCTTTCAGCTCCGCCCCGTCGGCCGTCTCGCCCAACAGCTTCGGCCTGCTCCGAGCCTCCTTGCCGCTGGGCCTCTTCGCCTTTCCCTCCTCCCCTTGCAGTTGCTGTGCCGCCCTTGCAGCCTGCCGGGCCAACGGATCATAGTGCTGCGCCACGTAGGACCAGATGAGGTTCCAGCCGTCGGTGCGGATGCGCGGGAACGTGGTGCACCGCACGCCCTCGGGCATGGCGCGCATGATGACCTCCGGGTGCAGGTCGACGCGATTCCTGACGGCCCACTTGATGTGGTCCCGGCTCGGGGTATCCGGGGGCAAGCGGACGTGGAACTTGACGGGGTGTCGCGCACCGTAGGTGGGCGATCCCAGGAGATGGTATGCGCCGGCCAGCGTAGTCCGTTCCGATGACGCGGTGGGAGGGTGGTTGCATCGGAGAATCACGTTGTGCAGCCCATCTTCCTTGTTTCCTAAACTCGTGTAGAACCTATTTGAAGGCATCGGGCTTGAGATGTCGACAATCCCATAGTCTAGAACATCCTCCACGGACTTGACGGAGACCTCGCCCTTGCTGTCGCCCGCTTTTCGGCGGCTTCTGCTGTCCGACCTGTTGGAGACCTCATCACCTGGACGCCAGCTGAGCAGCTTCCCCGGGCCCAGATACTCGCTCATGACCTTGGGCATGTCCATGATCCCGAGCTTCTTGCTTCCCTTCCACAGGCAGATCTTCTGCTTGGAGAGTTTGGGGAATGGGATCCTGCGATATCCCCAGAGCCTAGTCAGGCCGTCTGGGGAGTCGCCCTGGACTATATGCAAATCATGGATTGATCGTAGAGAGATGGACGGAAATCGGTGTAGTGATCTGATTCTCTGCCTCAGCAAAGACCGTGCTGTCAGAGTGGGTGTCATTGAGACTGGGCGATGCTGATGTGAAGTGGGTACCTAGGTATGTTTGGGCAGAGTTGGACAGTCTTCACTCCAATTTGCAGCCCAGGGCAGGGCTCCTCATTAGGGTTAGGGCTTCCCGACCCGAACCCAGATCCTACCTATGTCTTGGAATTCATAGGAGTCGGACAACTTGTTGCTTCCAAGAGGGACCGACCTCTGGAGGTCGCCGTTCCCGCGGATGAACCCGCAATTTCGCGATACCCAACCGCTGAAAACACCGACGCCCATCTTCCCGGCCACACTCTTGCAAGACAAGGGCGCCATGAACTGTTTTTGAATACCATGTGGTTGATCCAAGAGGAAGCAAGTAGACATTACCGTCAGCAATGGCATCATCCGGATATCTGTGTTTATGAGATCGGCGCGTCTTCCACCACTTACCTCCTGCCTTAAGTTTCAATATGACAGGATCATCTCCATCCTTACATGCGGCCTGTTCGGTTACAACACTGATGGAACCGTTGATATCGATCCATGCTTTTTTCACCGCTGTAAATGAGTCGGGAGGTTCGTATTGAGAGAAGCAGGAATCGATGCGAACTCTTGCGATCAAAGATCCGGAAAACTCAGGGAAATACCCTGCAGTTCCGTCTACCGATGCCCAGCTCCATGAGGGTGCACGTCGGTCAGTAGTTTCCGAGGCGGCCTCCCACAGGAGCGAACGGGGCATATCCTCACACCACAGGCCGGCAAGATAAGTATTGCCCGTGGCCTGCGCATAACGTTTCGCGAATCCAGCCAGTGCAGGCAGCCTGTCCTCCTTCTTTGTGATGCTCCGCGAGGAGTATTCTTCGATGACTGAGTCCCATGATATGCCTTCCCCAAATTCTTTAGGGTTTCGTAGGAGAACTGCCTCTCCCATGTATCTGCGGCTGAGCTCATTCGCGTAGCCATCAAAGCAATCCCACAAGGTTATGCTGTCAATGTGCAGCACACGGCGTGAGAGCATCCATTCCTGGAACGTCCAACCCCGCGCTAACCAGTGGTTTCTCGGGTTGTTAGTGTGACTGATAAAGGTATCCCAACTTTGATCCAAAAACCAGGGTCCTCGTGCTCGTGATGGTGCGGACCTGGAAAACCAAGACCTGCTCTTGAATCCAGATTCCTCTGCTGTGTGTGTGAAAGTACGGAATTTCACTTGCTTCCAAGATTCCTTGCCCCGTTCAACTAGAAAGCTCTGTGAAGAGCCTTTGCAAATAGGCACTGATATCGTCAACGCAGACCTGCTGTAGATTTCGCACATCTGAGATGCCTGCTTCGACCAATCCTCTTTGCTGTCTTGCATAATACACAGCCTATCAACCCAAAGGTACCGGAAACTGAGCCTATAGCATAGATGGATAGCGTCGATGATTATGTTCGGAAGCTCATGAAATGGAACGCCCTGTAGCTGCCGTGACAGATTCTTGCTAGTAGTCTCACCACTTTGGGTCTTCTCGTCGCCCCAGCAGTAAGAGAGGCATGCATATGCCGATTGCATGTCGCCTTGGGTTTCAACCAGCCGCACGCCTTTCATCTCGTCACTTGGATCGAGCAACTCGAGCACCCTACTCGGCAATACTTGATTGAAAAATGTTTTGTTGCAAGAATCATGTTCCATTTGGCATGAATGTCTCCAGCGATTTATGAGACGAATGTGAGGTTCTGAGAGCAGATCCTTGGAAGGTCGGTGTTCCAGATCGGGATCGATTGGGTCATCTGCTCGATGTCAGTGAGATTCTTTGGATCTCAGCATATCTCCCTTGCATTGGGACATACAGGGGCTAGTGAAGTAGTGGAACAAGCCGTCCAATGTCCCCCGGGTAAGAGTATGTGTTTCGTACAAAGCATAACCATTATTCCCGGGCCGATCAAACTTTGTTGGGGAATAGGATTGAACAATAATCCTTCCGGGGCCATGAGCTTCCAAATCCTCCGTTCTGTAAAGACCCTCCCTCTTTGCAAGCTCTGCAAGTTCCGTGGCCGCCATCATGTCCTGGTCTGGCTCCACAAGGTGTGGTGTAGAGTTCGGCTGTGCAGATCCCTGGTCCAGTGACCGCTCGGCGATGTGCTTTTCCAACGAAGTGTTGGAGTACTCCCATATGCTCTCAACGATCGTTTTACAGAACCAGCAACCTGCATTCGCAGTTGCGAGAAGAATTTCAAGGTTCGCATGGTGTATGTATGTAAATACATAGCGACCGTAGTGAGGATCCAGATTTCCGAGAGAATCCAGATCATTGCAGGAATCCAGGATAAACCCACGTGGACTCTTTAGATCAACCAAACCACGACACACATCGCAGACTGACGAATTGATTTGTCGAAAATCTGACCCACAAAGTGATTCTGAGTCTGGTTCAGAATATGATCCAATGTCTGATCCCGAGCTCAAAGCGTTGGCGTTGTCCATGGTGTCGCCTACGAAGCCTTTCACAGTGTTACCAAGATTTCTGATAGAACATGAAGCTGGAAGCGCTGGTGCAAGCGGAGTCGATGGTATTATAGGTGGTCAATTTCTTTTTCTTAAGGGTGCAGCATGGAGGAGTGTAATGTAGTTTACCGGTACTGGCTGTGGAAAGGCCTGGTTGTTTGGGCGAAAGACAAGATGGGCAAGCACTTCTGGTAGGACTGGCGGGAGAAGTAGTGCATAGGGAATCCAAGAAAAACTCGCAAGAGGGTCAGGAAACGAGCATCCTTGTGAAAAGTGGGGGACTCAGGACTGTTGATCTAATCATTTGCCGACACGTACATTCAGACCCGTCTTAGAGGAGGGATGAAAATTCTAGCTGATTAGAGCATAGCTTGATTTTCATCGCCAACTACACTTGACCGGCTTTAACGTTGTTCATCCGACGTGAAGTGGATATGGGTGCCCAGGTGGAGAAGTAGAGAACAATAACTTGTACTTAAATTCTGTGGAAACAGAAGTCCTGCCACTTATTCTCCATAACTACCCGGAGGAAAAGAGGGTATGTTAGAGGGTTAGGCAGGTATGCAATCCAATGCAGCCTGACAGAGAGAGGGACTGGATACTCATGCCAAACTAATAAAATTACAACTGGTCAAGTGTAAAGCTGTCGTGTAACAATTGGGGCACCACTAGGTATTGTGACCATAGTTTTGTCATGGCTCACATGAGGTCTGTACTTGAGGAGTCGGGCTTGGGTTTCTTTGAAGAGTGCGTGATTGCTTGTCACATCTCTGTGCTATCTTTGCCCATCAAGTCAACATAATACAGCATGAGATGGTGAAATTTGACCGTTAAACAAGAACAGGCCATCCCGTCGACCACGAGATCTGGTTGAAGCCAAACAGGTACTGCGAATCCGCCAGACCAACCCGGGTGTCAGCTGGAAAGGGTGCTCAAGTTAGCATGTATACTCTTCAGGATACCATTTCATCACGCCCAACCACGAAGAGAGGACTCACCATAATGATAATAAAGCACAGTACCGCTATAAGCAGTATCAACCAAGACCCCCTGCCCACCAGGCCCATAAATATTCCCATGGCTCTCAAGCACCTTGGTGCCGCCGCCGGCCGTGCAGCTCTTCCCGCTGGCGTCAGTGTAGGGCCCGTTGACGTTGGAGCTCCGGCACACGCGGATCGAGTACTCCTCGCCGGGGGCGGGCTTGGTGGTCTGGTAGCCGCAGCAGATGCCCGCGCTGAAGAAGAGGTAGTAGTACGGCGAGCGGTAGTAGACAAAGGGCCCCTCCATCGCGTGGCTGCCGGTGGCGTTGTAGGCGATCTGCGTGGCTGAGGCTGCGACGGATGAGGGTGGGCTGTTCATTTTGCTTTGGTAGACTAGGTACGGAATGAGTGTCAGCGCAATCAGCCCCGAAAGGTCACAGACAAGGGAGGTACTTACTGTCACCCCAGAAGGACCCGAAGCTCATGTAGTAGCTCCCGTCGGTGGCCTGGACCAAGGCCGGGTCGATGGCGTTGTACGGCTTGGCCGAGGTACTTGCAATACCCGTCGCGCCGTGGTCCGTCCAGGAGCCGACCTCCATGGTCGTCGAGGTGGCGTAGCCGATAGCTGAAGCTTGGGAACCGAAGACGCTGACTGCGTAGTAGAGATAGTAAGTGCTGCCGACGAGGTGGACGGATGGAGCCTGTCAAGATTGTAAGCCACTTCGCCTTTCTGGGTGTATAGCATGTCCCTTCTGCCACTGCAACGGTAAATACTGAGAAGTGATTTGTAAACATACCCAGAGATCATCGTTCCCAGCAAGATTAATAGAGCTCCCAGCCGGGATGGCAGCACCCTGGTAGGTCCACGACCCAGTCAGGCTGCTCGCGGTCCATATCCCGATCTTGCTGCCCGTGCCGAAGCGGAAGTACTTGCCGTCCGACCTCTTGACGACCGCCGGATCATGAGCCCAGCAAGCGCCGGTGCAGGTGATCGGGTCCGGATAGGCTGCGGCGGCAGGGACGGCCGCGAGGGTGGCAACGAGAGCCGTCAGGCCCCGGAGGACTCGGCCGAGAAACATGGTACGTGCTGCAATGCTGCTGCTGCTGCTGAGGTGGGTGGCTGTCGATCGCGGTTCGATCCGGTGGGACGGACTAGAACATTTCATGCGCACACAGCACGGGGATGATCGACGGCTTGGCCTCCATTATAAACACTTTCTGGCATGACACCTTTATCGCTGGACACGAGCGCACGTTATGCGAGCGCAGGCCGGGCAATGCCTTCCGACAAACCCAACTTGCCCGCCCTCCTCGTGTTGTCGATTGGTGGGATTTAGACTCCAAGTTTGTCCCCCCCTATTCCGCTGACTTGGGATGAACGCCAAGGACCAGGGTGGGAACCCGCCTTGCTGCAGCCACTCAAGTACCGGAGCGTCGCCCAGTCTGGTAATAATCAAGGGCACATGATTCAGGAACCGGAGGCAGGACAGCCCGTGGGGGTTGTCTTCCCTCTCCCAAAGTGGTGCCTCGATGGTGACATTTCAGGGAGAAGTGCCGTGGCCCGTTGCGGCGGCGTGTGGTCTCCCCAGAATTCCCCACACCCACACTACAACGGGCAGAGGCGCTCGAATCGGTTACTTTCCGAGCGATATTGCAGGGGCGAGGAACCAGGGCCTTGGCTAAGCGAGGTAGTGTTTGGGATACTCATGTGACTGGAAATCCGGGCGTGCAACCCTGCATGCCGGGAGGAAAGGCTTGTTTTTCCGACGACTGGTCTACCTAGGTAGTCTACATGATTGGCATCTGCAATACTTGGCGAGATGAGAGATAGGAGAGGGGAGAGCTGTTCAGTTTAAGTTTCACAAAGATTAAAAAAGTGCCTTTATACGTCCGTATAATGCTGTGTAAAGCGAGGCAAAAGTAACTTCAAGCTAGGCCAGTGACGCATTTAGCAAGGTTTGCAGTAAGCATAACAGGAACACCGCCTGGCTTTGTAGCGGGATCCTCGGACATTTGGGCCGCTGCGGCCATGGATGGGCCAGATGGAAAACCAAACACAGAAAGAAGGATGGTTCTCAGTAGCAAGACGCAATTACTAGAAAGTTTACTGATAGTCGGTCATAACACAACCCTGGTGGACAAGATCACAGCAACGATAGGCTGAACATCTTGAGCCATGGAAACAAACCCTTGACAATGTTCTATCATACATTCGTAACAATCATAGCTAATCGCTGATCTGGGTATCAACATCTAAACACACGATGCACATCTCGCTGCTAGTACTGTCTGACCAACTGCTCACGCAGCAAACATGCGCACACAAAACCGCACCATTTCTCGGGACCACAGATAGCCCCTGCGAATCAGCACATCCCTATCGCAGACTTGGAATCTGATTCCGTCATCCTCTTGCTACCGGCGGCCAATGAATGTTGCCTATGCCACCTCTCAAGTACCTCCAACGCCATATCAAATCTCCCAGAGGATGTTTTTTCCCCTCACCCCGAGCACGCCAGTTGACATCAGGGAACTAGCTTCCTTCCTCCTTTCTAACCACGGTAGTTTCAATTCGGAAGAGTATCTGCCGGCGGCGGCGCCATGGCATATCTGCCCCTGCCGTTCATCGCAGCAGCAGCATTCCGCCGGCCGCCACTAACGCCGACGAAGCCACCTGCGCCATTGCCGCGCTGCTGGCCGTGCTCAAACAGGCTAATCTCCGACAGCAGAGCACAGGCCGCCACGACCCTGAAGCTCTGCATGTCTTCGTACCTACTCTCCCGGGGTCCCACATTCGCCTCGCAGCCGGCGTGCACGCACGCCAGGCACAGGTGCAGGTTGTCGAACTCGGTCTGGTAGCCGGTCAGGGGCGCGACCTCGGAGTCATGACTGACCTTGCGCATCTGGCCCGTGATCCAGGACGCGATGCGCTCCATCTCGTCCTTTAGCTTGATACTGCTGTCGCGCTGCCGGTGCGTCTGCACCCCGGACTTGTTGAGAATGTTGCCAATGAACACCTCCAGCTCCGTCAAAGGCTTGGTCGGGTGCGCCGAGTACTGGCCCATCGCGGCGGACACCGCCTCCTCGTACCACCCGCGGATCTCGCGCGCTGTTTCGAGCCGGCCCACCCAGCCGCGTGCCTCCTCGACGATGGCGTCGTAGCGCGGGCGGGTCTTGACGAAGAAGTCGTCCCAGAAAGATGAACCGTCTGCGTCTGGCACTTTGGATCTGACGTCCTCGTGCCAGATCTTTTGCTCGTCTATGGCGCGGTACAGGTGGCCAAGGAGCTTCTCAGATTTGTAGTATACGTGGCGCTGGCGGTTGTACTGGTCCTCTTCGTCGTCGGCGGCTGGCTCAATGATGTACTCATCGAGCTCAATGGTAGATTTATCCACGACACGGGATTCGGGACCTGGTGCCAGACTGCATGATGATTAGAACAATACCTGATCCGGCCGTGATGATAAAAGGCGTTGCAAGGATGTGGCAACGGAACCTCAGTTAAGAAGATGAGGGGGGGTGGACAAGGAGGTGGAAACTGAGGCCTTAAGCTTGACCGAAAGATGGTCCGGCGGCAGGTGGAAATATGGACATTGCGAGAGTAAGACTCACAAATCAGGCCTGTACTTATTTGAACGAGGCAACTCCATCAAGTTCACGCCAACACCAGTCTTAGAAAAGTCCACAGCCGTAGAGTGCAACTGGGCTAGCTTCGTGCAGTCGGGATGAAGGGTGCCCTCGTCCTTCTGGTCCGCCAGGATCATGTGCCGCGTTGCGATGACACCGAGATGGTCCAACTTCATGAATTCAATGAAGAAATCCGCCATGTCCTCTGTTCTGACCTGACGACCAAGGTCTACCGGTGTAACGCGGGGATAATCTGCGGGGCTGAACGTTTGCTGAGGCATGACTTCTTCATCCCAGATGACGTTGAATATGTCGCCGTCCAGGTCTCCACCTGACAACTGTGACGGAAGGTCACGTTGACCGTGTTGACTAAAAATGATCACGTTCGACAATTCTCGAAGTGGGTTCCCTGGAGGAGGTATCACGTTGAACGGAAGTTGGATATCTCCTGGGTGCAGAGCTGGGGACCTGGTGACGATCACAGGCCTGGGGCCAGGGGGCTCGTCGAAGCGATCACCCTTCGTGTCATAGGTGACATAGACCTCGTTCTCCTTGAGAAATCCGGTCTCGTCCATAATCCCGAACAGGGTAATTCCTTTTCGCACAGGGATTCTCGCCTTGTGCTTCAGGAGGCGCAGTTCACGGAGCACCAGGGCCTCGACCACAGATCGAAGGAACTTGTCCTTGCGATAGTCGACGCCCATATTCTCGCACAGTGAGATCATGCGGTGGAGTCGCATGGTTTCACCAACATTCTGATGCTTTAGGAACTTGGCCACATTGTACGCGTCTGCTGTGACCGCCCGAAGCCTCGATAGTTCCACGTTCTGCATGCGGAAGAACCAAGCGCTAATGCATCCCATATCTTCCAGAATCTTGATCATCTGTCGGTTGAGTACGAGAGGAATTGGTTTGGAAGCCATGTCGCATATCTCGAGGTTAGGTTTGTCGTTGCTCTCAAACTTCGTCATGGACGGTCTGATGTATATCACAGACCCCGTCAAGCTGGGGTCTAGAGCAAGCATGCCCTTTGAACCTTTGAACCGAACTTGAAAGGCTGTTGGCGCGGACTTCTTCTGAGGTATGACGTCCCAGATGTTATAGACCACTGGCCAAGACACGGTCCCTACACCATCACTGAAAACCCGACCATTTCGTTGCACATCTGGCATTAAGCGGACAGTAACGTTCAAGTCATCCAGCGACACAAAATAGGGCGTCTCGGAGAAAGCCTGGCCGATGCGAGCGGCACACCGCGCTGGCGATCGAATGCTGCTGAAATGACCCAAGTCGCCGATGACGTCGAAGGGGTAGTGTGGTCTTCCATTATCGACGAAAGGAGCCATGAACTATAGATAAATCTGATTAATACCATACGCGACAGGGGAAGGAAAGCGAAGCATAAGTAGCAGGAAGCGGAAAGCAGACTGTAACCTTGAGAAGAGATGGGGGTGAAAGGCATTCGAAAGGCGAAGCAACGTACCCATGCGGAGTGCGAACGCAAAGAAGAGTGCGAGAATCCAAGGAACTTGTATTCTCGACCAGCAACTACAACGCCCTTCCGAAACACTTTCCTGAATCTGTCGTATATTTTGTCGTTGCTGATCTTTGGGTTAAAATACAAATCCTCTCCATTCTCATCGCAGAACTGGACTCGCAGGAAGTACTCGTGATGGTTTGGGTATTTGCGGAGGATTCGGTTTTTCGCCTCCAATTCGGGTCCGTGTAGTGTGATTCGAGTCGGTGTGACAGTGACTCTGTGGACCAACGCCAGGTTCTGGGTTGGGGCCATGAGTTGTTGTCGAAACACTTCGTTACTGGCCATCTTGTCTTCGACTTCACGGAGGTACTCCGCGATGACTTGAACCTCGAACATTGATGGATCACCATGAGGCTTTGGCCATGGGGTTTCCTTCATCAGCCTTTTCATAGCGCCGACCGAGATTGGCCGCCTGCCAGCTATCTTGTCTTCAAGGAAAACCCTGCGCAGTAGCTTTGCCAATGCTAAAACTGTTCCCGGGTGGTAGTAGGCATTGAATGCCAGGGCCTGTAGCTGGAACAATATGCCGAAGGGCAGTTGGTCTGGGTGGGAATCGATGGCGAGTTCCTCTATTAACTTCCTCATGGCCGCCGAAGAAGGTCCAAGATGCAGTGGAGCTGTCCTCTGTGTCAGCAACTCGTAGAAAACAGCGGGTACAACGTCGTGATTCCTGAGTGACCAGAGCTTCTGGCGAAGGTCTTCACCGGTGACCCGCAGCTGGTAAACGAGACATTGGCCAACGACCCTGGCATGCTGATCGTCAAGAGCAGTCAGACGGGTTCGCGTCGGCCCAGAGTTCCCAAGCCGGCCACCAGCCGCGATAGTAAGCTGCCTCATCAAGCTGTCTAGCTCGGTGATGTCCTGGAAGAAAGAGGGCTCTTCAGCGAGGGTCAATGTGAGGGTATGCTGGAAGCTGCAGACGAGGTCTTGGACAGTCTCGAGGGGGATCTTGATTACGCGGTGGCTGTCAAGTCTGATGAGCAGAGTCTGATTGGTGAACTTGGCAACGCCCATGTCCTGAAACTCGACCTCGGGGATGTAGACAAGCTGATCGCCGACAAAGGCCGTGTGCCCACAGCTGATTGAGGTGACATCGAAAACCACGGGTCCTTTGGCGGTCTCGATTCGGCGAGTTGGGTTGGCCCTCTCTGCGGCAGCATGCCTCAGGCCTCGTAGGGTGATTTCGTTGGGCTCTCCGGGAACGGCGTTGGGGTCATTCCTTTGCTTGTTTTTGCTCTTGGAACAAAATATATCGCAGCCCATGAGTTGCAGCCGGGCTCTTCGCTGTACACGCCTCGGAGGTTTAGGGTTGCGGAAGCCATTGATGGAGGGGCCATTGGCTGGCTGGGCCGTCGTGGGTAGAACCTGCTCGCCGTATTGGCGCAGGAATGCCTGGGCGTTGTTGGCGTCGTGAAAGGTCAGATTGGCCCACTTCTGTCTCCGAAACTTGTCGCAGCTGAAGGTGTGCTCTTCGATGCCCAAAGCATCCATGAAGGGCTGGAGCCTCTTCTTCACGGCGTCGTCGGACAGATGCTCGGGCCAACCGTGTGTGTGGACCTCCATGTTGCCCGCCTAGCTCGTAGGTACCCCGGGAGTAGCGTGGTGGTAGGAGCGCTAATGGCTGATGAGCGCTGAAAGCAGGCTACTTCGCGCAGTCAAGTCGTCTTTGATTCAGGGTGTCAGTCCATCCAAGTGAGGGCTGGCAGGTCAATCGGTGGCCGTTCAGAGTCGCTGAAAGACGGGCAGGGCGAGGCGATGGTGAGCCCTGGTCGAACAGGCAAACGACATCGATGTGAAAGTACGGGCTGTCAACGCTATCCTCTGATGTGGTTCGAGAGACCTCGCCACGGCTTGACTGCGCCAAATGGGAGGAAGTACAACGAACGAAGGTGAGGTTGAGGCTGAAGAGTCGACGATGTGAAACTGTGAGTCCCAACCCCGAAGCTGCTGTGGTGGGGATTGGGTCGGTTTGGAAGCTGGAGCTTGAGCTTGGGGAAGCTCTTTGTGGTGGAGGGGGGAGGCCGTTCCTTCCCCGCAGTTCAAGCGAGAGGCCTACCGACACAGCCAACCATTGGTTTGGGCAGTAACAAAGTGAGGTGATGCGAGACAGTACTTCGGACTTCTTCAGATCATTATCATCTGAGGGCTGGACAGACAAAACGAAATTTCGTGCGGCAACACCATTTATACCTACTCTAGACCACGACGAAGGCGCCTGGCGAATCCACCCAGTGCGGTCAGACTCTCACACGTAGAGAGATCCAGAATTTGGGAGTCATTTCCAAGCATGACGGCATACGGGTACGGGCAGCTGCATAGAGGTCATTGAGTCACCAAGGAGAAGAGTAAAAGGGTGGTCTACTGCCCGATCACGGCACGCCGCAGACCTTGCCTCTGTCAGGACTTCCCTCTTTGGCATATCTTGGAAAGCTGCAGACTGTAGACATTGCCGAGACTGTGAGGCAGTCTTCATGCAAAGGGCAACTCGCCTTCAGGTAATCACTGGGACCGGCGATCCGCTTCAGCACACTCGAAGCCTTCTCCAGTGACGGAGAACAAGCCTGGCTTGGTCTTTGCGTCTACCTGCATAAACAGACTTCCGATTGTTAAACTCTTCCGTCCGTCCATCGATTTGTGACGGAAGCCTCAGTCTGCTTGACGGCTCTCGACCTTGCCCTGCCTGTTCCGGTCCTAGGATATCGTCCATTATGTAAGTGCACTGCCATCCAGCTATCCTAGCAAGGATATGCTTGATGGACAAGAGAACAGCGGATCCCCATATGTCTGGCCCTGGAAACTCACGCCGGATGCCTGCTGGGACCGAAGGCGAGCAGTGTGGGTGAAAAGCCTAACGGCCACTATCTATTTTTGCGCCCAGATTGGCGCAACTACGATAGACACTGTTAACGTCTCGCACTCCGTTTGCACAGCACGACACATGAACCGCAACTGGATGTGCGAGAGCCGAGAGGAAGGCGCAAATTCGTTGGTTCCGTCGAAATCTCAACAGTTTTCAGCACTTTACTTTTTCCTTGCATCAAGTCACTTGCGTGTCAAGATGGGCAGATCGAGTAGAAAGCCTCAAGAGCAGTCCCGACATCGCCACATCGAGCCCCTGGCCAGCATAAGGAGAGAGGACGGCTTGTGGCAAAGCATCGAAAAGGATGAAGAAGAGTTGGTAGCGCATTTCGAAGAACATGCTGTCGTATCTGCAAACAAAAAGACGGCGAAGGCAGAGGAGGGACGGATTTCTGAGCAAGACACAACCCGACGTCATCACCAGCCTCGAGACATCGCGATAGCTACACGCACAGCAAGTACTCCGGACGTGCCATCGACTCCAGAGATCAATCCCGCCAAGACAGAGAGCCCGTCACCAAGCCATCGATCTCAAATACCACCATCCAGGACAGACCTCTCAGCCAGAGTGCTCAACTGTCCCCTCCCACATCCAGGACTTCCCACGCCCATCAGCTCTATCCATGACATACCTCAAGCTCTACCTCCGAGCTCGGTCCAGACTCACTCAGCCACTAAAAGACGCAGAGGAAGGCCCAGGAAGTCACGCAACGCCCCAAACTGGAACAAACGCCGCCGGGTCCGCTTCTCCGACCCCATTCCCCCAGACTCAGAGCCCGAGCCGGAACCTCGAGACACGCATGTCTTCGTCCGCGTGCTCAAGATCATAGTCACCGTCGAGAGCCCTGGTCCGCCCCAGCGGGAGGAATTAGCGTGGAATAATCGCGCCAAGGGTTGGAGGCTGGCCGGCGAGAGGAGCGAGCGGAACATTGAAGATATCTCTGAGTTGTTTGACGACCTCACGAAGCATGGCGCGCTGCTGAGGGTTGTTCTTGCCCCAACAGTGGGAAGAGGAGCGCGGGAGCCTGTCGAGATGGGGTGGAATGGGGCGAAATGTTGTTTTCAAGGCGCCAACCAGGACCTCGGGACCTTGTCGGTTGCTTTGGGCGAAATGAAAGACATGGTGAAGGATCCGTGGGCGAGACAGTTTGTTGGGTATATGCTGGCTTGACCGGCTGTCACTTCTTGACCAATCGTACCAGACTCATGTGCTACTTCATGCTATTGGCAATCCTCGCCCCCTTGACTTCTACTCATGTCCGAAGGCGGACTCGTTCCAAAACTCCACGCAGCCCTATCCGGGGTTCATTGCCCAGCTACGTAGCTCGTTTCCTGATGATTCCATCGAGAGTTAGGACTGATGAAAACTGGTCAGCCCCTTCTGGGCTTGCCAAAGCAGCAGTTGCTGCTGGAGTGATCGTGTGGGTGAGAGTACTAGTTCTATAAATGTTTGCGTTGAACAGCGAGGACTTCAGACCAACTAACGATGTATAAAGACAGTCTTATGATTTTGCGACAAAATTTGCATTCAGACATGTGTCAATGTAAACGTCGCAAAGTGTTATAGCTTTTTGATCTCCGAAATGCCTCTGGGCTCTTCATGGGCCAATTTGCACTCCCCTCTAAACACAATACCGTCACATTACTTCGCCAGCCATCAGACTAGATCTCCTCCACCTTTCCAACCCCTACCAGCGGAAGCTTACCTTCTTGAAGGAGTGTCTTTCCCTCCGGGGCTAAACAGCATAGCCCTTAGTCTTTGCCATGAACTCAAAAGTTGTTGAAACATCAGGGCGCTAGTGGCCAATGTTGCATTTGTATATTAAATGCTCATAACTAGATTCAGCTTGGAGCTCCGCTACCTAGGTCAGCGCCCTTATCAGCTGCTCCGCCCGGAGGACCCCAGACAGACCTCTCCTTCAGCCATTCCATCCTGCCGGCGCTGTCGAGTTTCGCAAACATGAAGCTCTCAAATTCAGTCTCGGTCCCATCAACCTTGATTGTTCCGGTCATGCGCGCCGCCAACATATCTCCATCGCGGAGGAAATCTTTGCTGGCAGTATTGGTGATCATGTCAGCATACCATGCCAGGAGCAATGACCAAGGTCAACCAGTGGTCAACTTACACAACCGGCTCGTAGTCACTAATCTTGCCACGCCATTCCTCGATGCCCTTGAGATAGACATCGTACGGGAGGCGCTGTCCGTTCATGATTTGGTAAAAGCCGGGAGTCGAAAGGGCCTCGACGTACGCGTTTGCCTCTTGAGGTGGGCCAGAGAGACTCCACCTCATGGCGCGCTGGAAGCCCTCAATGGTGGACGTGTACTCAGACATAACTGCTCTTTGAGATCACAAAAGTCGAAGGGCAAAACTTGCTGCCTGGATGCAATCGCTTGCAGGATTTTGTAGGAATAGGTGAAAATACGTACTTGTGAGTTGGGCGGACCCCAAATGACCACCAATTGGAGGAGTTGTCAAACGGATCGTCACAACCAACAGTGGACGCTAATGCAGGTTGGTGCTCTCCAAGTCAACCAACTTCTTGTAGCCCCACTGGATTCGTCCTCGTCAATCTCAAGTGCCCTGACCCACGAACCGCCCACAGCAGCCCGGTAGCGCAAACCTTGTCAGGTCCAATGCTACAGTATTCTATGTTAGCACATTTCTTGCCCCGCGCTTCACTGCCGCCTTGCCTCGAATTGTCCCATCATTGGTGCGTGAGGATGTACGCTTAGCCGCTGATCGGCTCTTAATTCGCCTAACTTTCCGCTTTAAGCGCTACTCTGCAGGAGCCGGGCTTTGTTGTGCTCAAGGTCCTCTTGCCCATCCAACGTCGAATGTCACCTCTCCCAGCGACCCTAAAGAGCATCCAGCCCTGTTCCACTGCAAGAGAGCAGAAAGCGTTGCCAAAAGAAAGCTTAGGATCTCAACGGACTGCCGCCGAGACTAAGCAGTGAGAGAGATCACGAAACCAATGTAACGTGCAAGTTGCGGTCTACTACGACACAGTTGCAGCTAGTCGCCTCCACTTGTCTTGACGTTGGTTCTAATTTTAACGTCTTGCAGGCTATTTCAGCAGATCCCTGCCTCCTCTTTGCCGCCACTGGAGCCTTCGTCTTATATACCTAGGTACCCACCTACCTGTATTTTTCTTACTGCCCCACATTGTTCACCTGAAGACCCATCACTGACCCCAAAGATAACATGCTCGTGGGAGGCACAGCAACTCATGCATCTACCCTGCAGCGTGGTATGGAAACGCATTTCTCTATTAGACTATACTGACCCCATTAACCCTCATTTTTGACCCAATAGTGCTGCCGAAGCGAGGAGTGTAGGAGAGGGAGTGGATCATGGGTAGCTTAACCCGGGCATGTGCCAGCACAGAACAGACACATTTAGCTAGGCTGTCCATCTACTTCTTTCTGACGAATTCCACAAGTGCTTCACATTTGGCCTTCACTCATCTGAGCAGATATCCATCTGCTACTGGATTCAATTCAAGTCCGCGCGAGGCCTTCTTCTACTGTTGTTGAAGCATCCTGACACCGCTATTTTTTGTTTTTCTTTATCATGTCTATCGATCTTTGCCAAGTTTCAGCTGGCCCGCCTCCAGCAGGTACCACGAGCAACTTCGAGAATCCAACCACACTGATACCGGCCTTTATGAGCATGACTGGCATCACGGTCTCGATCGCACTCATCTTTACTGCTGCAAGGCTCCATGCCAATTTTCGGAAGCTAACCATGGCTGATTGTCAGTTTGGGATCCTTTCAACTTGGTGCCCGTACGTAGCGTTGTGGTGACTGACACACTCGTCCGCGGGCGACAGACTTCGCCTTCATCGTCCTTCTTATGTCAATCGCCGTCCTGGGGGTCAAAGCTTCTTGTAAGCACCGACTGCACTCGTAACTCGTCACGTTCCTGGCAAGTTTCGGAGACCTGTATTACCTCGAAATAGCTAACGAGATGCTGGTTCTCATCAGATCTAAAAACGGCACGCCATATTTGGGATGCGCCAGCATGCTTTTTTGGAGCTTCATTCGCTATAGTAAGTTCTTTCTCGAGTGGCCAGTCAATGTCATAGAAGTGTAAGACGAGGCACAGGGGTAGAGAAAGAAATTGTGGATCCTGCGGATTGATATAGCTGACCGCGGTGACATGATCCAGAACAACTACTTTACCGGCATGCTCTTGCAGATGGGGCAATTATTCGCCAAAGCGTCTATACTGTTGCTCTTCTCACAACTTTTCACCATACACCTGCCGATGCGTGTCGCTATTTGGGTCGGCCTGACGTTTGACATGTTGATATATTTTTCCGATTTCGCCGTCCAGACTTACTACCCACGTGGGCGAGACCTGGCTTGGTACCCTCGATGGTCGTAACATCGTTCCGTTAGCGTGGTGGCAGGCACAGTCGGCACTTATTGTGATCTTGAACATTTATATCTTCATACTACCACTCCCGACTTTGATGAGGCTCCAATTGCCAACGAGAAAACGTGTTTCTCTCTTAGCAGTATTTTCGGTGGCTCTCTTGTGTGTAACACTCCTTGTCTTCCAGCCCAGCTCGGGTGTTTTTTCCTCTTTGCTGTTCTGACAATATCCGATCCCAGAGGAATCGCGGCGAGTATTGCGTCATTGGTCGAAAGAGTCATTATCACCAACACACATGACACAAGCTGGATTGCAGCCATGCTTTTTTTGTGCAGGTTAGTCGAAAGCATCCTGCCAGCATTCTTCATCAAAAAACTATGCATCCCGTGCAGCACTGTATCATCAACTCATAGGTGCCAGTGCACTAACGCAAATATTTACCAGCGCTTTGGAACTCAATGCTGCCATTATTGTCAGCTCCGCGCCTGCTTCGGCCAGCTTCGCAAGATCACATTCGCCCGAGATGGCGGCCATCAAATCGTTCTTCTCGAGCCTCACGAGCTTCTCCAGCAAGATCAGAAGCTCGGCGAGGACGCCTGCTCCGAGTTTCAAGGCCGAGAAGACGGCACACTACGGTAACGAGGCCGCAGAGTATTATCAGAGCCCTCAGTACTATGACCTCGATGAAGCATATGTGCTTCAGAACGGAGTTCCAGTGGACAACGGCCGACAGGTGTGGGTTCCATTCCCGCCAGACCTGCCTTCGGAGGGTACCATTGTGCGCATAGTGGCATTTGATCAGACAGCCAGACCGTCGGCGGCGTACATGTGTTGATGTCAGTCTGGCTACTCGCAAATGCTGCTATTTCCAATGGCGGCTGAGAGATGCACTGACTTGTCCTTACTCTCAGTTAAGTTTTCATGCTTCGCATGAGTCTATAGTCACACATCAATAACGCTCTGGTATCTTCGAAAGCGAATGCTTTATACGTTGCCAAAAGAAAAAGACACTTTTCCATGCGACTAGAACCCTATTCAATGCAACTTGATTCCGATAGGCACTCCCCACGGTAAATAGCTGAGATCGCTCATGTAATTGTGTTAGAGTATTGCAGCCGAGATCGGTTGAGACCCAAAGCACAAGATTGAGACAAATGGGGAGTTTGCGCTGCTTGCAAGCCCTTCCTACACAAATGACCGAGCCCATGGCGCTACGAGCAATTGTCTGCTTGCCAATGGGGGTCTCGACAACCTATGCCAAGGCAAAAGCATATCAGGCATCAAAGATGCCAGCCTAATTGGGCTTGATTGGTTCCAATAGGTAGAAGACGTTGCCCAACCAGGAAATCGGCAACGTGCAATTTTTCAAGCTTGGAGTGGCACTCACGCACGATTGGTCCGCTCGATGAATCATATGGACTTGACAAGCTTGACTTCACCGATCTTAATAGGTGACCGAAAAGAACTTGTCGCATGTCGTGCGATTCGAGAATAAACTCTTTCCCTAGGCTGCCACGCGACTTCGGTCTGTTCAAGCTAGAAAACGAGGCTCGTGGCCCTGTTATCTATTTGCAGATTTGCAACCTGAAGCGCCACAATGTCCACGTGGACATTGCACGTCAGCTGAATGAGCTTCTCTTAATCACCGAGTTTCGCCATCCGCAGCGAACCTCGTAGTCTGTGAACTTCGAGGTGTTCAACCTTGGAAGTAACTAGTGAAAGACTCTTGGGCTCAATTATGGCTTCACGCAGGTTCATTGGCAGTGTCAGCCCGGATTTACGGCATTACTATCTGACGTAGGATCAGTGTCAGCAGAGGGGCGTCATGGCGGTGTTCATTAGTGAAACATTTGCAAGTGCATCGAAAATGAAGTGGGTACAAGGTCTCACGTCGGGCGTCCGGTACCTGAGTACGCATGAGCGTGAGAGAGTACTGCACCCTGTCAAAAGTGCACCACCAGTTCCAATTCTTGTCACAAGCTCAGACTAAAGGTATCATATTCAAAATGTAACAGTGATATGCAGCGAAGCCTTGCAGTTTCCTGGACTTCAGCAACTTTTGTTAATAGTCTGCTTGGGGATGTTCGGTCAGAGCGGACCGGATGACACCTTAGATGGTGTGGCACATGAGTACAGCAAGCATTCCACAACCGATCAGCAGGTAGCCGATCGGTCAACGAACGCATGACATGTCAGACAATCTAATCGATGGTGGGCGGTTCACTGCGATTTCAAGGCGGGTGTTTTTCCAAGCTTTCGGTGTGTTGACATCAAGGCAACCGCCGTATTCCCGTTTGCCGTTGCGCAGCTGTGCAGAGGCGCTGCTGCCCTTTGCACCTAGGTAGGTAAAAGCAGATGCAGGTGATGACATTTAAAGGCTGATCTCACCTGTCATTGCACGGCGCATTTGCGCTCATTTGCGTGGTCCAATGTGCAAGCCATGAGCCTGAGCCAATAAGACATTGCTAGTGATCCTGGGCTGATGCAGTCGGCCTATCGCTAATTCTGTCCTCCAATCACGTTCCACTCCTCAGCCGTCGGGTTTCTGACGAAGCTGGCGATTGGTCAACTTCGAGCACAACGGTGCCGTGCGGTTCCTGGTTTGACTAGCCAGATCGCTTGGAAGACAGAAGTAGACGAGAGAGTGGACCTTGAGTTTACGAAAGACTGCGAATCAGGGGCTTCAATCTTCAACCTTCACGATATATCTCAGTCCAGGCGTCGCTCGCCACTCAGGGGGAGTGTCAATGTAATCCTCTTGTGCATCTGCTTGAATGCTCCCTTTTGCCACCGTCACCCGAGGCACGTAAATTGGGTGCCCCTGAAATTGCCACCCTGAGAAACCGCTCAATCGTGCTCAGTGGGGAACTTCTGTCGCGAAACTGTGAGACAGCCCCGGAGCCGAACAGAGACTTTGCTGACAGCATGCACAGGACAAGGCCATGCTGCTGCTGGATACCACCAGTTTACAGCTGTGTGAATTTGGTGGCGATGCACCACCGTATGCCACATTTTCTGCCCAGTGGGAAGACGGGGATTTGCTGCAGGAGGACCTACGCAGTCCCCAAACGGCGCCTCAAAGACCTGCGTTCCAATCCCTGCAAAGAGCATGCTCTGAGTGTCAGAGTCGCGGCTTGCAGTGGCTATGGAATGATGCCGTCTGCATCAGGAGGAGCTCCAGCTCTGCTCTTTCTGAATCGTTGAACTCCTTGGCTGAGATCTATCGGAAGGGCAGGCTCTGCATAGTGTACTTGCAAGATTTGCTCGACACAGAAGCATTTGACTTTGACTTGGAAAGCGCGTTGTCAAGTTGTTCTTGGATGAAGCACGTTTGGATGCTTCCTCATCTCATTTTCTCCACGGTATTGCATTTCTACGACGCGCAATGGAAACACATAGGTAGCAAGTCGGAACTTGTTCCGGAACTCTCACGGATCACATCGGTCGACGAAGGTGTGCTGCAGGACTCGAACTCATTGGAGGACCATCCGAATAGTACGAAAATGTCGTGGGCGGCAGGGCTGTCGGCGGATCCCATTGAAGATGCCGCATACGCGCTTCTTGCTATTTTCGGCGTCAATATGGACATCAAGTATGGTGAAGGTATGAAATCTTTCCTTCGGCTTCAGGAAGAAATCTTGAAGAACACTAGTGACTATTCACTTCTTGCGTGGCAGCCGCTACCAAACCAGACATATCGAGGGATATTTGCCCATTCCCCGTTGGAATATAGCCACTTCAAGAATAAGTCAATGGAATCTCCAAGTCTCCGGGGAAATTTGGAAATACAGTCCGACGGGATCTACATACAAGCCGGCCTCGGTGGCCGAGGGAACGACCTACTCCTGCCTCTTTACACATCCCAGGGCCCAACGATATGGATTGTTTTGTCACTCTGGGACGGAATCTTCGTTCGAAACTGCACGGAGACCGTGCTGGACGGTGTTGAAGTTTCGAATGTCTTCATCAGAAACATATGTGTCAGGCAGGACGTGAGCACCGTCCTCTCAGACAGAATTGCAACGCATAGAGTTGCTCCTGATCACAGACAGTAAGGTCCTCCTTGGATCCCTGGTGAACTATAGGCTTCCCGCTAACAGAGTCGCTAGAATTTCAAATTGTATTCGGTTCAGAGAATCTTCAATCTCTGATCGAATGATCCGTCATGACACAGCGAACAGCTACAAGGCGTGGTCAGCAGACGCTGTGAACTCTGAAGCGGCCCATACACTCACCGGGGAGACTGTCGGCAGATGCTCCTTTGGCCTCCTTGGTTGGAGTGGAAGTTGCCTTCAGAACAGTCTCCCTGCGGCGCTCTCACCAACGCCATCGCATGCCTGTGATGCAATTGACCGTGAATCACCAAGGGGTAGTCCTGACAGCAAGGGCTCGTGGAGTGATCCTGGCTCGCCCTTGACACTCGAGCCGGGACATCCATTTGCCGCAGTGACTGGATATCTGAAAACAATCCTGGTGGAACGCTTTCTGACGATATGCAATGCCAGACCTGGCAAAAGAGCACTGCTTACCTGGCCTCAAAGGTCTCTCAAGCGACCCAGGCTGGCCTGGTCAGACCCTTATATGGACGTCGAGCTCGCATCTGACTCTGAAGACGTGGATACCGTCGTTGTCCACCACGCAAGCGCAAGAGCCAGCACTTTTGCTTGTCCATTCTATCTGATGGACAAGGCAAAACACGAAACATGCCTGACGCGGCACAACCTGTCGACCATCGACGAGGTTAAGGAGCACATGTGGGCGTCTCATCGCCGCCCTAATTTCTGTCCAATTTGCAAGGAGACTTTCACCACCATGAAAGCTCGGGATGACCACATCCGCAGCCGAAGCTGCGAGCACCAGAGTTTGCCAACGTTTGACGGCCTCACGGATGGTCAAATCCAGCAGCTGGCGCGACAGGGATCTCCTCCTTCGTCCCGAGAGAGCCAATGGTATGTATTGTGGGATATCGTCTTCCCTTCAGGCCCACGGCCCTTGTCACCATACTATTCCACTCCCCAGGAGTTCTTGGTGGTTGCTCTCAGGCGCTTCTGGGAGACCAACGGACGAACCATCATATCCGATTTCCTGAGGGAGAAGGGTCTCCAAGGATGGGAAGTCTCGGACGAGGAACGGAGTCTCGCTATCCTGTACAGGATCGTTCTTTATGATGCCATTGATGAAGTGTATAGGAGCTTTGCTGGAGGTTCGCGAGACCTGGAGAAAGAACAATGATGGCCGAGTGATTGTGGTGATCACCTTGAATATACCGAGGTAGGGATATCGTCTTGATGTGTTTCAACATACAGTAGCTCTCATGTATTCTTAGATTCACCTGCTCTAAAATTATTACTGCCATGTAATGCTGCATTTGCGTTTGTGTGCAGTTGTGGTAGCGAGTTGGGGGGTCTGAAAGACTGCGTATTGAACAAGGCTCTGTGGGCGTCTGTTGTAGCCAGACGGACAAACTCTTCAGGGTTAAACCCTGGAACTCCCAGGGACTGCCACAGTCGCGTACCTCATCACCTGGACGGCAAAAGCCTTGGGCAACAAGTATTGGTCTTGCGGGTTGTGGAACCTTTGGATCGTTCCCACTTGTGAAAATTGCAGTTCATTATTGACATTGCGGCATGCTCTCACTCATAGAGACTTCACTACATAGGTATACAGGCCAGAAAAGGTGCAGCACTTGCACCTAACTGAACCCAATCCTTCCCCCACCCTCCTTTTCTCCCAGACCCCCAAACCGGTCCTGGATCTTCGTTCAATCATGTCCTAGCAATGTAAAACAGGTAGCGGATGGCATTACACTAATGTGCCTAGCCTAGGCCATGCCCGCACCGTCTCCGCCCGGGTAGCCACTAAGTCCCGAGGTGTTGGGCCCGAAGACTAGTCGTTATTAAAGAATTGAGACGGCGATCCGGGCCGGGCCGGAGGCTCAAGAGGGTCATCGACATCTGGAAAGTCGAATGTGTAGTCCGGCATGTGCCCATCCGTCAAGTATCCCATGTCAGATGCGAATGGCGACGGGGACTGGCCCATCTGGGCCGTGGTGTTGTTGTATGATTGTCCGCCCGATGACGGATACCCGGGTGTTTGTGGTAATGTCCACTGGTTCTGGCCTGGAGCTGTAGCTGCAGCCGTTGGATGCGCTGGTAACAACGAATCTTCAGTGGCTTGGGCGGGTTGGCTAGGGGTGGAGACGAGCTCCCAGTCCTGGGGCTGTTGCAGGGAGTCGACCGTTGAGCTGATTACAGGGGTATCAGCAGCCGCTGTGTTGGACTCGGCTCCAGGGACGGCCTGGTCTGGATGCTGAGACATTCGCCGATAAATTGCCAGGAACCTTCCTGCAATTGTCATGATGGTGCTCCTCGATGCGTTTTGCAGAGAAGGGCTGCTGCCTCTGGTAGGCAACGTCAATTCTCTCCATTGTTCTCCGGTGAAAATGTTATCGTTCATGTCCCTGATGCGCTGGACGTCGGGGTGGTCGTTGATGTATGGCGAGAGTGGGCGTGGAGTGGTGGGGAAGACTATGTCCCATATCTCGAACCACTTTTCGGCTGCCGAGTCGCTTGCACGCCGGCCGTTCCTGCGTGTAGCAATTGCTCGGACAGCGTCGAATTGGTCTCTAGTAAGTCCATGGCGAGGTGGCGGTGGGGATGGTAAGGGCTCGCAGGTTTGTAGTTGGACGTGTGCGCTGAATCGATCCTCAGCTGAGCCGCTCTCAGCCGAGTTCTCTTTGAATTCTTCCCCACAGACAGGGCACTGCGGTGCCAGCGAATGGGCTCTTTGTAGGTGCAGGCGGACGTCGACGATGCGGTTCAGGGTGTAGTTTCGCAAGCAGTTGTGCCACTCGTGACGGTCGTATAAGTAGAAGGGGCACGCAAATGGGCTCGAAGACTGGCCAGCGTCCAGCTTTGGGATTTGTTCGGGCCGTCCTTTCTCGTCATCTTCCCTTCTCTTGCGTTTTCGGCGTTGGTGTCTTGCTGCGTTAGTTACGTTCAGGCGGACCTCGGCGGAGTTTGTGGTCCCGCATGCTCTGTGGGCAGCCCCCGACCTGCAGCCCCCTGCCGATGGCTCAGCTGCAGGTTCACCCGCACAAACCGGTTCGCCCCATGGTGCTCCCCAGTACATACACCACAGGGTATTGCTTAGTCGTTGAAGAAAACAGAACACAGGTGTGATTATCGGGAAAGATATGTGCGCGGTGCCTCTCGAGTAAGCTAGAAAACGGGGAAGAAGGTATATGATGCAAATGGTCAAAGGAATTGACACTTCTTCAGACACTTTCAGCTGGTCAGACTCGCCTTACCAACGGTGGTGAGTTCAAGAACCGGGAGCCTTACTAGAAGACAAAGTCATTGTTCGTGCCGGTCAGGTGCCTGACAACACAGCCCACTCTCAGGTTGGAGTAGCTTCCTCCCGTAAGGATCGTCTATACAAATGGTGGATTGAAGATCACGGCATCTAAACAAAGCATTCGAGAAGGGAGTCTAGGGAGCAGTGGCGTGGGCTGGACAGGGCGTGTTGAGACGTTATCAGTCCATTCACCAATGACCCACTGAAGGTCCAAAGAGGGAGCCGGGAGAGCACACGGGCCAAATGTCCGAGAACTGGGTGCCATTGTCCATGATGACAGTTTTGTACTTGTACGCCGCTGCGTATTTCGTGCAGCTTCCTACGCCAGCATCTCAATGGTTGAAGGCGGAAAATTTGCCTTACATTGATACTAGTACGTGTGGGTATCTCTCAGTGCATTGCGTTGACTGCAGGTAAGACCAATGCCCAATGGGATAGGGGTGGTAGGGGCAAAAACGCCTAAGGCAGCCAGTCCTCCAGCACTAGTGGGCTAGGCGTTTTCCGGTCTATAGTGCGCGACAGGGCTGACTTTCCAAAAACCCCTTGCACCCTTAAATTCTCTCCATAAGCATATACCCCTAGATATATTTAAATACCTAGAATCTAAGCTAATTATATAATATATAATTATATATCTCCTTATATTTATTTATTACTTTTTAAACTTAAAAGTTTTTTTATTAATTAATTTTATATAATTTTATTTTCCCTTTTTATATCCCTTTTTATAATTATATAATCTTATATAATGCTATATATAACTTATTATTATAAAATAATATTATTTATACTACTTTTTAAGCTTATAGCTAAATATTTAATTATATATATATTTTATATTAAGATTAAGTTTATAAATTTATATTAATATTATTATTTAAATTATAACCTTTTTCTTTTAAATATTATTAACTTAATTATACCTTTTTAACTTTTATAAATAACCTTTATATAAGATTATTTAATACTTTTTAATAATATATAAAGCTAAACTATATTTATATTTATAATTCTTAGTTTAAATTTAATTAAATTACTTATCTTTAATATAAAAATTATAATTTAAAATTAATATTAAAATAAAAAAGAAATATATAAACTTAAATAATAATTATTAACTTAAATTAATATTATTCTTTATTTTAAAGAATATATAATTAAATTAATTAAAGGATTAAATATTTATAATTATATTTAAATTATTAAGTATAATAAATATTAAATATTATTATTTAAACTTACTTATTAATATTTATTATATAAAGATTTAATTTATAAACTTTTTTAATATTTTTATATTAAGCTTAATTTTTTATTTAAGAATTAATATATTATTTAATTAATTATATTTAATAATAATATTAATATAATTAAATTAATTATAAATATAGAGTTTATTATTAGTTTTTATATATTTATAATTATATTTTAAGCTAAGAAGATTAAGAAAAATAATAAAGATAAATATAATTTTATATTATTTTAAGATTAATAAATTATATTTAAAGATAAATTAATATTAAATAAGAAAAGAAAATAAGGTATAGCTAAGATTTAACTTATATAATAATAAGATAATAAAAAGCTAAAAAAATAAGCTACTTTTATTATAATTAAATAAAAGAACTAAAAAGATTTCTTAATTAAAAAGGAAAATTATAATAATTAATAGTTTAATAATTTAAATATTATTAAATAAAAGGAAGTATTAGGAACCTAAGATATTCTTATTATAATATAATAGCTAGTTAATCCTAGAGAATTCTTAGGAAAAGTATAGAGAGTTCCCTTTATTATATTTTAATAAGTTAAGCCATTATATCTTAATAGAGAAGATTATTATATTATAATAATATTTTTTTTAATATTTTTTTAAGAAAGATCTAAAATTTATCTTTATTATTCTTATTTTATAATATATTTAATAATTAGTAACTATAACTTACCTACGTTTTATATAAATAACTTTTTATAAAAGATTCTCCTTTTAATTAAAGAATGCTCTTTTTAATTAAAGAATAGGCTCTTTAATTAAAGTAATAAGCAATTAATATTATTTTTATTATTATTTTATAAAATTAAGTAATAATTTATAGCTACCCTAATATCCTTTAAGAAATTATCCTTATTATATAAAATAATATAATTATTTTAACTTTAATATATTTTTAAGAAATATTTAAATATCTTTTTATTATATTATTACCCTTATAATCTATCTTTATTATAAATAATGGCTAAGGTAATAAAATAATAAGTATATATTAAAGAGCTCTTTAAGGTATAATAAAGTACTTATTTAAAATTAATAGCTTAAGCTTATAATTAATAAGCGCTATATTTTTTTAATAATTATATTATTAATTATCACCTTACTTCTTTAGCTATTATAATAATAATTATTAAATTATAAAAGGCAGCTTATATTTTATTATTATAATAATAATTATTAAAGAGGTTTAAAGTTATTTTAAAGTTTTAATTAAAAGCTAATACTTGCTAAGTTTAACTTTACTTTCAACCTTAAATATTAATATTATTATCTATATATAATATTATAGTAATAAATATTAAAAAGTCTCTTATTGCTAGCTCTTTATTTATTAAAATAAGCCTTAAATTTAAAATAATTAACCCTTTAAATATCTTAAAAAAGGGGGTGGGAAACTTAAAAGGAAAGGCTATAGTATAAAAAAGCGCTAAGCTTATTTTTTATTTAAAGTTTATAATCTCCTTAGATTATAATAAAGGCCTTTTTTAATAATTATTAAAGTAAAGTAATTAAGCTTATAAAAAAACTAAATAGATATAAAAAGCTTAAGTAACATTTTAAGCTAAATATATATTTAAAGAGAAAGTTAAAGCATTATATTTAGCTTTACTAAGTAGATTATTAAATAATAATAATTTAAATTAAAGTAATAATAATTAATAAGATTTAAATCTATATTATAAATATAGCGACTTTTTCCTAAGGAATAAAGGCTAAGATATATTTAAAGCTAATATTATATTATAATAATAAAACCTATATATTTTATTAAGCCTAGCTTTTAAGGATAAATTCTCTTTAAAAAAAATAAATTATTTTAATCTTTTAGCTAAATAATAATATTACCTTATAAAAGGAAAGGTTAATAAGAATAGCATTTAAATATAATAAGATATATTCCTTTTCCTTTATATTTATATTATTTAAATAAAAGGTAATATTAATTAAATTAATCTTTTAATTAAATATATATATTTATTTTTATATAAATTAACTTAAGAATATTAAAATTTTAACCTTTTTAAAAAATAATAAGATATCCTTAAAATGCTTATTATAAGATAAGATAAATAGTAGAAAGCTTTAATTAATACTTTTTATATATTATATAAAGTAGCGCTTAAGTAGCTTAATAAATAATATTTTAATATTAAGTAATTATTAAATTAAATAAATATTAATTATTTTTATTATAATATTTAAAGGTATATATAAGTTATAAACTTTTATAAAAACTAAGTTACCTTCTTAATTTATAATTAAATTAAGCTTATTATTATAATATATAAATTTAATTATTTAAGGCTAAATATTATTCTTAAGACTTTTAAATAATAGCTATACCTTATAATATTTAGCTAGCGGGAATTAATTATTAATAATTTTTTATTATAGCTATTATAATTAAAATAAGGATAATAATATTAGCTTTCCTTTTACTCCTAATAATATATAATATTAATTTTATAATAATTATTAATTTATAAATAATATTTAAAGAGATTATACTTTTATTAAATAAGATAATAATTTATATCTTTATATTAAGCCTTGCCTTTATTTATATAAAGCATTTTAATATATCTTTATTTAAAATTATTAAAATATAAATAGCTATAGATTTTAAAAGCAAAGTTTTGCTATTAATTAAAGGAATAACGTTAATATTAATATATTAAATATATAGCTAATTAATACAGACTATCTTTACCTTTATAATAATAATTAGGAATTAATTAAGTTTAGGATATATTATAGCTTAGATTTAAAAGCGCTAATTTATACTTAGCTAATTATTTTCCTTATTAATTAAGAATTAAAAAATAATAACGATATATACTAAAGGATATTAATTAATATATTATAAAAGATAAAGCTTATTACTTTTATATTAAAAATAATATATATAAATAAGATAAAAAGTATATTTAATTTTTAATTAATAAAGGTTATATATTAATAAAAGAAGATATTATTAATATAAATAATTAAGTAATATTAATACTTAAAGCTATCTATTAATTAATTAAGATAAAAATAAAGGTATTTATAAAAATAATACCTAAGTATTTACTATTATTACTTATTATAATTACCTTTAATAATAATAAGTAATATTATTTCTTTAATTTTACTTTATCTTATAAAGAAAGCCCTTTATTTATAAATAATTAATATTAAAATAATTACTTTATAATAATATAATACCTTAAATATTAATAAGTTTTTAAAATAAATAATTAATTAAAGTAATATTATTATACTAAGCTATAAAAGCTATTATTATAATTAAATAGCTTTATTTTTAATAATATTTTATTTATTATAAACTTTAACTTAAATATCTTAAATATATATATTTATATTTAAGTTATAATAAATATTATATTTAAAAGATTATAATTATTTATTTATTTTAATATTAAGGTAAGCTATTTAGCTATATTATTAATATATTTAAATTATTTTCTAAAGATTAAAGTAAATTAATAAGCTTAAAACTACCTTAAAGGTATTAAAATTATTATCATTAAAAGATAGGCCGTTTTTTTATTATATCTTTAAAAAATAATAAATAGGAAATTATATTTATTTAAGCTTTAAATTAAAGCTTAAGTATTAAATACCTTTAATATTAATATCTTTATTAAATAAGAAACTATAATGCTATATAATATAAATATTTTAAATTTAAAAAAGGTAATAAAAATAGCCTTTTTAAAGAATATTATAATTTTAATTAAAATCTTTTTTAAAGGTTTAATAATTAATTATTATATTAAGGTAATAATAAATATTATTATATTATTATAATCTTATAAATTAATATTAATCTTAATAGTTAAATATTTAAAATCATTATTTTCTTATTTTAGCCTAAATAAAAAGGGTATATATATAACCTCTTAAGGCTAACTATTTATTATATATTAGCTATAAATAAAGAAAATAAGTTAATATATTATTATAAAGGCCTTTATTTAAGCTCCCTTAATTTATATAAAAGTAATAAATAGGTTAAAATAAAATAAAATTTAATTATATAAATAATATAGGATATTTATTTATAAGGATTATTTAATATTTTTATATTTTCTTAAGAATTTTTAATAAATAATCTTTTAATTAATCTTAATTACTTTTTTTTTTTAAACTCTACCCTTATAACGGCTTATTAAATTAATATAGCTAATTAACTTAAAGATATAAATATTAAAGATTTAATATTATTAAAAATTAAAGGGGATTCTTTCCTTTAATAAATTATTTTTTATTAAAGCTTAAATTTAATATTAATAAATTACTTAATATATTAAAAGCTAAGCTTTTTTATAAAATTATTATTTATAATTACTCTTTAAAATTCCTTTAAAGGATTTAGGAATTAATAGATAAATATATTATATTATAAATTAATATAGGCTTAATATAAATTCTTATAAAGAAATAAATAAAAGTTTTATTAATTAAAGGCTAGCAAAATTAAAAAGTAGCCTAATAATTATATCTTATTAAAATTAAAGAATAAAAAATTATTAATAAAGTTTTTAATAAATTATATTAAAAAGGATAAGCTAAATAGATTAAAATATAATTATTATTTAGCTTATTAATCTTTATTATCTAAAAAATAATAAATAATAAAAAGAAAGAATATATAATAATTAACTTATAAGCCCTAAATAAAATAATAATACTTAATACTTATTTATTATTATTATAATTAAATATTATTTAATAAATTTATAATAAAAAGTACCTTATAATAATAAATATTTATTCATTCTTTTATTAATTCTTAATCTATTTATTACATTATAACCATTTTATAATTATTAATACTAAAAGCTAGGAATAATTAAATATAGTTATTATAAGCTATTAAAACTCACCTTAATATATTTAATATTTTATAAATAAACTCCTTAAATATTACTATTATATTACTTCTATATTTATAAATAATATTATTATCTATTTTAATATTACTAAGTAATATATTAAGGATCTTAAAGCTATTTAATTATTATTTTATTAATAAAATATTATTATTTTAAGCCTAAAATCCTTTATAAGATATCTATTTATTAAATTATTAAGTTTTTAAATAAATAGCCTAGCTATTTATATTATTAAAGCTAAAATCTAAGCTCTTAAAAATATAAAATTTCCTAAAAATTTTATAACCCTAGAAAAGTTTATAAGTATAATTAGCTTCCTTAAATACTTAATTTTATAATTTAATAAGTATATTAATTCCTTATAATAGCAGAAGATAATAATATTAATATTTATTAAAATAACTAAATAACTATTATTAAAAGGTAAATAAAAATATTATATAAACTATATATTCTTTAAATTAACCTCTAAAGAATATATAATATTTAAAGATATTTATTATATATTAACTTAACTAAACGCCCTCTTTTATTAAGATTTTAATAAATATCTATTCCTTTAAATAAATACCTTTAAGATAAATAGCTTCTTTAAGCTAATATTTTAGCTTTAAGATAATTATTATTAAGATTTAAAATAACTAATATCGCATATAATTATATAATTACTCTCTTATTTTAATAAGATATTAACTTTTATTAAGGCTAAATATTAATTAATTGAATTAAAAATAATATACTTAATATAGCTAATTAAAAAGGTAAGAATAATTATTTAATCTAATTTAATTAAGCTAATATATATCTTAATAAATTATATTATTATTATAAGTATTATAAATTAAATAAATTTTAATATAATAAATAAAATAAAGATAAATATAAAGCTTATATTAATATTAAAATTCCTTAGCTAATTTTAATTTAATATAAAATATATTTCAAGATATATTAATATTATTATAAATATATTATTTAGAATCTTAAGCTATATTAATATTATTAAGAATAAAGAAACGCTTAAAAAGCTATAAAAAAAAAGTACTTTTTATATAATATTAGAAATTTATATTAATTATATTTATATTAATTAAATATAAACTATTTATTAAGAAATATTAAGATAAAAATAAATTATTAATTAACTTATTATAAATCTTTTATTATAAATTAATCTCTCATTTATATTTATTAATAAGCTATTATATTTTAAGGACTTTAATAAATATTAAAAATTAATAATATTAAAGCTATTAAATTAAAATATTATTACTTAAATATATAATAATTAATATTATTTTAATATTTATTATATATAATATAAAATAACGTCTTAATTTATAATAATAAATCTTTATAAAAAGATAAAAAGCTATATTAATTATTACTTAATATATAAATTAAATTAATATAATAATTAAATTTTATTAAATAAATTTAAATTAATTATTATATTAAATATTTTATTTTATATTTATATAATAAATTTTATTATAATATTATTAAAAATATTATTAATAAGAATATTATAATAAATAAATATTATTTCTTTTTTTAATATCCTCCTTATAATAATAAATAAGTATATTAAGGTATCTTTCTTTATACTTAAATATATATTATATATAGCTTAAGATTAAGCTAAAGTCTTACTTATATAAATCTACCTTATTAATTAGAGTATATTAATATAAATAATCTTAAATTAAGATTTAAAATTTATATTAAAACTTTAGAAATTAGTTTAAGAATAATTAAATATAAAGCTACTTTTCTTTATTATATATTATTTATAAATTAATAATTTATTAAAATATAAAAATATAATAATAAAATTTATTTTATAAATATTTATTTAAGAAAATCCTATTAAATTATAAATAGAGATAATATTAATATTATAGCTTAATTTTAATAATATATATAATATTATTATTAAATATATAGTTAATAAAATGCTATATAATATAAATATTATTATTATATTATAAGTAGATAGTTAATATAAAGTAATCTTTAAAGATATTTTTTAAAAGGAAGTAAATCTTAATATTATAATAATTTAAATATAAATAAAATAAAGGTATAATTAATAATATAAGCTTATTACTTTTTTCCTAAGAAACTAAGTATAAATTAGGCTTAATAATAGTTATTATTTATTAGGAAATTTATTATAAAAGTATTTTTAATATAGGATAAGGCCCTTTAAGGTTTAAGAGAAAGTAAGTAACTTAGTGTATAAGCTTAAGTTTCCTTTATATATAAATAAATATTTAATTATATTAGTAATTTAGCTTTTATTAATTTATAAGCTAAGAAGCAACTTATATAAATATAAAGCTTTATTAATAATATTAATTAATATTAATAAAGAAGAAGATGAAAATTAAAGGTATTTAAAAGATTATTATTATTATAAGTTAAAAAGATTATTAAATAAAAAAACTATATATTATAGAAAAAAAATAAAGATATAATACTTAATAAAATAAAAGGATTATTTATATTATTATAATATATAAATATCTAAGGATATATTAAATATAGTGAAACTTATTTATGAATTTAATAAGTATAAAGAATTAATAAAGTCTTTATAAAAAAAAGTATAAAAATAGCGATAATTTAAGTTAATATTATTAAAGCTTAGTGAAATATAAGCTTAGCCTTATTATAGGGTTGGCAGATTAAAAAGGGATTATTAAGTAATAGCTTAGGAGCTTAATATAATAAAGGCCGCTAACTTAAAGTAGTAATTAGCTAAATTAATAGCCTTATAAAGCTAAAGCTTTAAGCTTAAGCTTTCTAAATTATTATATATTAATAGCTAAATAAATAAATATATTGCTATATCTTTATTATATTTATTAATTATATTACTTTATAATATCTATCTTATTTTTATAATTTATCCTTCTTTAATTTATATAGCTTTTATAGCTATTTATTAAATAGTCTTTTATATTATTATTATTTGCTTTTATTAATATAAAAATAATTAAATATATTGTCGCTATCTTACTACTTAATATATATTAATAATTATTATATTCTAGTAATATAATTACTACCCTTTTATAAAAATATTATAATAAATATTGCTTTATTTTAATTATTTATTATATTATACCCTAATTTTCTTTATTTATTTTTTTTATTATAATAAATTAAATTAAAGCACTCTATCCTAATTATTATTATTAATTAAAGATATAATAATATTATAATAATATTTATTAAGCCTTATATATTAATATTCTTTTATAATATTTAAATTTATATAATATTATCTTATTTTATAATAACTTTATTAATTTTATTTACTTTATTAATTTAATTAACCTTAAGATTAAATTATTTTAAGAGATTTATATTAATATATTAAAGGAATGACTTACTTATATAATAAAGAAAGGGATTCTTAATCTTAAGGAATGCATTTAAGAGTTTATTATTTAAATACTTAAGATTAAATTATTAAATAGCTGCGATTTTATAATTATTAATAAGAAAGAAGCAAAGTATCTTTTAACCTAATACTTATAGTTATTATAAATTTATTATAATTAATATATTTAGCTTATTAGCTTTACCCTTAATTTAAAGGTTTAATACCTTAATTTAAAATTTAATATTAAAGAAATAAAGATATAGTTATTAAATTAATATAATAATTCCTTATTAAATTATTTAAAAGATATTAATATAAATTTAATACCCTTTAATATTATAAATAGTTATAATTTTAATAATAATATTAAAGCCTTATATATTTATTATAAAGGTAAATTTAAATAACTTATTATATTATATATAATTAATAGCGACTTTAATAATAAAAATAATATATACTTTATTATAACCTTATTATATACTCTTTATTCTTATTATAATAATATTTATTATTTTATAATAAAGATTTTAAGCTTAATTAACCTAAATAAATAGTTTATATTTAAAGTTATATAATATTTTAAAAATAGCCTATACTCCTTTAATAGAAATTTAACTACCCTAAGTAAATATTTAAGCTATAATTATAATATAGCCGGCTAGTTTACGCTAAAGGAAAAGATTTTAAATAATAACCTTAAGGTTAAAATTAATAATATTATAATTAGCTATATTAAGATACAGGCTATTAATTATAATACCCTCTTTATTATAAAAGATTACCTTAATTATTTAATAAAATATATAAGTTAATTTATATTTTAATAAAAGGCTACTCTTCTTAATAATATTATTAATTTCCTTTTTATAATAAAGGACTACTTATTATATATTAAGGGCCTATAAATTAAGATCCGGTTTATTATTAAAGCCTTAAATTTATTTATTAATAATCCTTTTATTATTATTTTAAATACTAAGATTATTATTAATTGCTTTAAATACTATTAAAAGTTAATAAAGGTAGATTATAATTAATTAATTAAAGATTTAGCGAAATATAAGTTAATTAATATATATCTTTAGCTATATTTATATAAGTTAAAGGGTAAGTATAATAAACGTAAATAGCTATTTATTATCTTATATAATAATGTTAATAATATTATAATTACTTAAAAGATATAAGTTTTATATATAATAATTAATAATAAAACTAATATTTAATATACCTTTAATTACTTAAGTAACTTCTTATTAACTTAATTTATTTTATTTAAGTTTATATTAATTATTTAATAGATTATAATAGCTTATCTTAGTAAAATTAAGTAATATAAGTTTAAGTTAATTAATTAAAATTTTATTATTTAAATCTTAGGTATTCGCTAATAATTTTATTTATATCTTTATAATTTAAATATACTAAATGCTATTATTATTAAGAAATAATGCAATTATATTATTAATAAGAACTATTAATAAAATATTAAAATCATTATATTATACCTTATTACTATTTACTAGCTTATTTAGCATAAATTTATCTATTATATTATAATTATTAAAGCTAACGTCGTTATAAATAAAATTAAACTTACTATTAAGCTTATATAAATTATAATTAACTAACTCTAGCTTCCCTTTATAAATAATAACTTTAAGCTAATGCTTTTATTTTCTTAATATAAAGTTATTATTAATTTTAATTATAATTTAACCTATATTCTTTTAAAGTATATTTATTATAAATTAAAGGAAGAAGATATAATTATAAAGAATGTTAAAAATACGCTATATTATAATAATAATAAGAAGAAGAAGTATTATAAGAAAGTTAAAGCTAATAACTCCTTTAATATTAATAACCCCTTTAATCTTATAACTTAATCCTAAATAACATAATATTAATACTATAATTTCTTTATTATAAGCAATAGTTATTATACTTATATTATTATTAATTATAACTAGTATATTTATATTTAGCTAGCACATTAATATTAATTATATATCTTTATATATATATACTTTTATAAAATAATCCTCACCCTTATAGCTTAATAAAATTAATTAAGTAAAGTTAAAATAATACTTTACTTATATTTATATTAATTATAATATTTATATGCTTTTAATATTAATATAACTTTAATATTTATATATTATAAATATTTATATAATTATTATAATAATATATTCTTAATGATTTTATTATTTTATTATATAATAATAAGCTGCTTATTATAACATTAGCCCTATATAATATTTAACTACTTATACTTTGCATTATAATTATATTATCCTTTCCTAAAGGAAAATCTTTTTTTATATTAAGGGATATTATTAGGAACCTAAGATATTCTCATTATAATATAATAGCTAGTTAATTTTAAAGAATTCTTAAGAAAAGTATAAAGAATTCCCTTTATTATATTTTAATAAGTTAAGCCATTATATCTTAATAAAGAAGACTATTATATTATAATAATGCTTTCTCTAACATTTTTTTAAGAAAGATTTAGAATTTATCTTTATTACTCTTATCCTATAATATACTTAATAGGAAGGCTTAAATATATTAAGCTTACTTTAAGTTAAAATCTTAGTATATTTAAATAATTATAAATAATTAAATATAAAGGAAAAAGTTATTATAAATTATATTTTCTTATAATATTAATAATTAATTAATAATAATATATAAGGAGAAGCTAAGAAGTATAAATATATATAATCCTTATTATTTAAATAAATACTTTTTATAATAAATATATATTATATTATTTATTTAAGTAATTTAAAAGATAAAAATAAGATTAAAAAGCTAAATTAAAAGGGATTATATAATTTAATTAATATAAAGTAAGATATATCTTTAATTATATAATATTAATATTTATTTCTTAATTTAATTTTATATTAAGTTAATTAATATTAATTCTTTTTTTAAAAAGTTATATATAAAGATAAGTAAGGCTATTAATATATAATTTAAGTAAACTAACCTTAGGTTTTATTCCTTTATTAATATATATTTAGAATTTAATTTTTAGCATTTTATATTAATATATAAATAAAGTATTATAAGTTTTATTTATTAATTATTTAAGAAATCCTTTAAATAAATATATTATATTATTATAAATTATTATTACTTTTAAAAGAAAGTATATATTTAGATTTATATTATCTTATTTAATAATATTTAATAATTCTTAAAAAATAAAATTAAATATAAGGTATTAATAATTCTTAGTTATCTTTAATGTTAATAAATAATAAAGAACTTATAATTTTCTAGAAATAATATATAAATAACTTTTTTATTTTTAAATAAAATAAGCATTTTAAAGTTATATAAATTAAATAAATTTATATTAAATTTATAGTAAATAAATATATAATAATATAATATAATATATAAGGTTATACTTATCTTAAAAGCTTAAAAGCTTTAATTACTTAAAAAAAATATATAATTATTAATTAGTTTTAAATAATTAAATTTATAAAATATTAAACTTATTAATTAAAACTTTATATAACTTTTATATAAGCTTCCTTATTAATATTTAATCTTAATATTATATATATTCTTATTATATAATTAATATTTATAAAAGGTTAAATTTAATTATTAATTATTAATTATATAACTTTATAAGAATTAATATTATTATTTAATAATAATTAAATAAGCTTAATAAAAAGCTAATAATTATTAAATAAAATAACTTAGTAATATTATAATTATAATATTATATAAGGTTATTTAAGTCTTTATATAAGGTTAGAATTTTATAATAAGTAATAATAAGCTTTAATAATAAGCTTAGTTTCCTTTTTATAATTTATATATATAAGTAAAAAGATATATTTATATTATTTAATTATCTTAATATATTATATAAATATACCTTAAGTTATAATAATTAAAATATTATAATAAAATTATATAATAAATTATAAGTATATATTAATCTTAATATAATACTTAATTTTATATATAAATAACTTTATATATTTATTAATAAATTATATAAAGTTAAGGCTAAAGTATATTTAGCTTTTTTAATATTTATATATTTTTAAATAATAATATTTAAGGCTATTTAAATAAAACGCTAGATATATATCGCTAAGGATATTATATAAAATATTAATTATATATTATTAAAAGTATATATATAATATATTCTTTTTAATTTTAATTATAAGATTCTTTTTATATTATTTATTTTTAAAGAATTACTATAAGTAATTATATATATATTTAAATTTCTTTAAATTATATTATTTAATAATATTTAGCTATTTTTAAATTTATTTAATATTATTTAAAATAAGAGATTAGTTCTTCTTTTTAATAAAATATTATAATATTTATAAGTTTAATAATTTTCATTTAAAGTATAAAGTTATTATTTAAATATATAAAGTAAGGGTTTTAATAATATAATCTTATAAAGATTTAATAAAATATTTTTTAAGATATATATATAATATAAATTTCTAAATAATAATATTATAAACTTATTTAAGCTTAGCTAATATTATAAAAATAAATATTTAAGCTTATATTTTATTTTTAATTTATATAAAATATAAATTAAGATTAATAAATAATTATAATATATTAATTAGAAATATATAAGGTAAATTAATAAGATATTTAATAATAAATTAAAAGAAGATAAAGAAAAAATTTAAAGAAAGAAAGTAAGGTAAAGAGATAATTATAATTATATATATATAAGCTTATTAAGTATTATTATTAAATAATTATATAATTATTAAGTATATATAAGGAATTATATATTATAATATAAATAAATAAAAATAATTATTAATATTTATTATTAAATAAATCTAATAATTTAAAATTAATATATAAAAAAGGATTTTAAGCTTTAAAAGATATTATTTATATTTATTTAATTATATTTAACTCTATTCAACTAAATATATATATAGCTTAAATTATAATTCTTTATAAAACCTTTAATAATTAAAAAGGTATTATATAAAAATATTATAATAATACTAAATATACTTATTAATAATTATTTATACCTTTTAATATATATTTATATATAAAAATACTTATAAAGCCTTATATATTATTATAAATTTATAATTATTAAAATATAATAAAAAAAATTAAATTATATTAAAAATAAAAACTTAAATAAAATTAAATATAAAGTTAATTAAAAAAAAATAATTTTTAAAGATAATATTATTAATTTAGCTATTTATATAAAAAGGCTAACTAAGCTAACTAAGCTTTAATATAATATATTAATTAATTTCTTAAATAATCTTATTAAAAAGCATTATAAAATATTTATTAAAAGCTAAATTAATCTAAGTTAAAATAATTAAGCTTAATTAATATTAAATAATATTATAAGTTTAAGGCTAAGTATTATATAGCTAAGGCTAAGTATTATATAGCTAAGACTAAATATTATATATTTAAAACTAAGTATTATATATTAATATATAAGTAGGCTATAAAGCCTTAAGGCTATATACTTAATAATATAAGGCATTTTTAAAGAAATAAGCTTAATTAAGCTTACTTTTTTTTTAATTAAGCTTATAATACTTTAAAGTTTAAATATTAAATTAAAGCTTAATTAAATTAAAATCCTTATTCTTATTACTTTCTTTATTAAATATCTTTAACTTAATAAACTTAGACTTAATAATTTAAGTACTTATATAAATATTAATACTTAATTATATATAAATATATAAGTATATACTTTTATAATTATAATTTATTATAATTAATTTAGCTTAGTAATTAATATATATATTTTTAAAGTAGCTATTTAAGTTAAAAATATAATAAGAGAATAAATTAATATAAGTTAAGGCTTTATAAGTCTTATACTTTATATTATAAAAAGACTTATTTATTTTTATAAAGAAATAATTAATAATAATAAAGTATTATTATTATTAAATAAGCTTAAATATTTATTAATTCTTAATATTTAATATTATTTATTAAAAATAATAAATAAGTTAAATTATTTTTATTAATATAAAACTATATAGTTATATAAGTAATTATATAAAAAGAATATATATTATAATAAAGATATTATTAATAATAATATGCTTAATATTATTAAATTTAAATTATAAAACTTTATTAAGATAATATAAGGTAATATTTATATTATTTAATATTTAATTAATTGTATTTAAAGCTAAAAGAAGATATTTACCCTTAAATATCTATATAATAATATCTTTATAGTTTTATTAATAATTTTATAAAGTTAATAAAAGCTAATTATTATTTTTAAACTTAATTTATTAATATATAGCTTTAATTATAGCTATATTAATATTATACTTATATATATAATGCTTTTTAAATTACTTAATATTAACTTATACTTACTTAAGCTTTTTAATAAGCTACTTAGCCTTCTTATTATTATTAATATTATAAATCTTTAATTAATACTTTTAATTATTATTATTTAAAGGTTAATTATTATTAAACTAAATATTTAAGACTTATATAGCTTCTTTATTATTATAAGTAAAGTTAATTTATTATTAAGTATTAAAAATAACCTTAATTATATTACTAAAGTTACCCTAAGGCTAATAAATAATATTATTTATATAGTTCTTATTATAAAATAAGCTAATAAAAGTATAATTAATATTTATATTAAAGTCTTATATTAAATAAAATAAAGATTTTAATTATTTAAGCTTATAATTATCTTTATTAACTTTAAATAAAAAGGTTATTTTAATTATATAGCTATATATATAGCTATAAGGATTTATTAAGGAAAATATAAAAAATAGAAATTTATAAAATAATTAGCTATTATATATCTTTTATTATCTTAATAAAGTTAAGTAAAATAATAAAGTATATTTAATAATATATATGCCTTTATTTTTTATTAAAATTAAGTTATTTTTAATAAAAAAACTTAATAAATATATACTTTAAGGTATAAATTATTAATTATAATAAATTATAAGTACTATAAAGAGATATATATAAATATTATATAATATATTATTAAAACTATTATAAATTAAAAGAAAAGGAAATAATATTAAGGTGCTAAGCACTCTTTTTTTACTAGAAAAAGTAGATAATTATATTATTTTTATATTTTAAGTAACTAGCCCTCTTAAGCTAATTTATATGCATTTATAAGAGTGATAATTAATTAGATATATATTATTGCATTATTAATTAGCTAAAGGTATAATCTAGTAGGTATGCCTATAGGGGTGTAAGGGGTTTTTGGAAAGTCGGCGCTGTCGCGCACCATACGGTCTCTATACATCCACGCGTCTGGATTTAGACTACTGCTGTACTCATCTAGCCGGTACTTGCCCTGTGGGAGCCAAACAGCACCCTTGAACACTGGGCAATCACCGCCGTATGTCCGAGGGAGCCGCCTTTTGATACTAAGCACACTCCTGCGTAGTGATTGCAAGGTGCGCGCACCATACTGGAGCCCAATCAGTGACAGGAATTGATGGACTGGGGCAGCCTCCACCGCACCAAACATGTGCCAGTATCGCATTTCGCTGTTGCCAGAATGTGTCTTTACGCACTCGTGCAAACGCAAGTGCGTACGGCTCCAACTTGGCCCATCAGTATGGGCTGGTTGCTTCTCAGAACCACTACCACAGAGCGCGTGCACAGCGAAGTTCGCCAGAGTTGCGCAGCTGTGTGCTCGACCGCGAAGATAAAGACGGACAGGTCAGAGCATTCTTCTCGAGAGACTATGTTTCCTCAATTCACTACAACTCTCCAAGTTCTTTGGGGCGCCTCATTTGTTTCTGTTCCTAGGCCAACATGACAACAAGCGATCGATTTCAACTCACTGAACGTACCTGTACTCAGCAGGATGCAGGCTCGTCATACTCGAGGTGTGTAAGAGTCCAGGCCCGGCCCCTCCCTCCCCCACCCCCAAAACTCACACTCAGCGGCGCTGCCAGGCCCAAAACTGACCACTCCCCCGCACCAGTATGGCACATTTCCAAGCTGAAAGCCTCACGCGCTGGCAACAGGACGCATGTCCTCCAATAAACCATCAAATCGTGCAGACCGCGTCACCAAACAGCCGGAAATCGAAAGTACAGGCAAAGAAGAGAGAAGCAAAACGCACTATAGCCGAAGTAGACAGTTTTTTATGTTTGGAAGGGAGAAGGTCAAATGCTAGTTAAGATGGGCCGCTGTGTGCTCCATGAGAAACAAATGGGATTGTTATCAGTCTCGATGCCAAGATCCCCCCATACTGTACCAATAGAGAGCCACTGTGGAGCAGCGGCATCAAGTGTTCCAAGTCCAGGGGGAAAGTATCATGTAAATCTACTCGGTAATTATGTCTAATAAACTTGATTATTTTCGCCGTGACCAAGCACAATGTGCGAAATGCGGTGTGGAGGAGGAGCACCCTGAAACTGTACGTCAGTGGCGCAGGGACGCGCAGCGGGACGTTAGGCTGAATCTGTGGCCGACTGACTACACACCTGTGTACTGTACTCGGTCGCCCTGTGGTTCGCCCGGTTGCTGACGCACGAGCACATTTTACACTACTACGCAGGTGCGTACTTGCTGCGGCACCGCCCAGCTCCTAGAGTAATATCGGTGTACAGAGGTACTCTTCGACGCTTGAATAGAACACTCTATTTGATAATATTGATCAATATCACCATTGAGAGGTGTATATTACACGATATGTGATTGCTTCGGGTTCTAAACGCATTCATGTACCCAACAAGGCCCCTGATAGACGGAAAGAACTGCTAACTGGCGGGCCCGCTGCGTGGAATGCTCCACTCCCTCAAGACAAGCAAGGCACCAACGTGGGAACGTTGATACTGATTTTCTTGGAGGGCAATCCAATTCACCGAATACGTTTCAATCCTGAGATTCCCAGGTTTACAAGCATCCGAATATAGCAGCAAAATTTCTGGCCGAAAATGACAAGAACGCAGTCGCAGGTTGCCAAAGCCGTCCACGGGAGCCGTCCTGGCAGCATTCGAGTCGATGAGCGGCCACGAATTTCCTCGTCTCAGTCGCTGGTTCTCATAGCACCACGACCATTTGTATACGATGCCTTGCAGTCCGGCGAAATAAGAGTGATGGACATCAGTCCAAGCCGAGATCGCAGTGCCCCGGTCCGGGCCATGCTGAAACATCAACCTCTGCGATATGGAACATTCGAGGCTCTTTCTTGGGCGTGGAGAAGTGAAAAGCAGCGAGCAACAATAGATGTGAACGGGCAGACAGTGACGGTCAGCAACAGTCTTCTGGAAGCTCTGCGTGACATTCGAAGGGAAACCGAGTCCAGGACACTGTGGATTGATTCCATCTGCGTCAATCAAAATGATAGAGAAGAGAGGGAAGAACAACGAAGGCGAATTGCGGACATATTTGGCTACGCGACTCGTATCATTGACTGGCCAGTGGACACGAATGGGAAGGGAATTGTCGATGCCACGATACTCAATCAGTGGCTAACAGTCGCGAAAACATCCAGTCCTCCCATCTGGAACCCAGCACTTCTACCGATCGGAGACATCGGAAGTGAGCATTTGTTCGACATCAATACCTGTCAACCTTACATTGAGTCGCCACCAGCTCTAATTTCCAGCCCTGGGAGTCCCCAGACAAATTCGGCATCTACGAGCCCTGAGTCTATCGCAGACTTTTGCTTCCAGGCAACACCCTCCCTGGAAAGTCTTCCGCTGCATCCAGGAGATGCTGAGTTTTGGGCGCCGAGTCTGCAAACTTCTGGCGTGCATCAAGTCTCGTCTGGTGACGAGACGCTACCAAATGTCACCAGCACGTCTCAGCGCAAACGCTCCTTGTTGGCTGCGTTCCCGGACGATCTTCCAGCTCCCTGCAATCAGAAAATCCAACAGACACAGTCCATCAATGGAGACAACAATGAGAAGGGATTCAACGTAGTCTTTGCATGCCCGTTTCAGAAATTCGACCCGCACAAGTATCACAAGTGCCTCAAATACACACTCAACCGCATCAAGGACGTCAAGCAGCATATCTACAGACAGCACATGCAACGGCCTTATTACTGTGCACGATGCTACGAGTTCTTCACGACGGGTGACGAGCGAGACGAGCATTCCCGCCGTGCAGGTTGCAAAAAGCGACAAGCGCCTCAGTGCGAAGGTATCACAGACGACCAGAGAAATGAGCTGAAAAGGAGTTCACCTAGAAAAAAGCCGTTACACGAGCAATGGTTCGAGGTCTGGGATGTGGTGTTCCCGGGATGTCAGCGGCCGCAATCAGCCTTCATCGGCAACTACGTTGAGGAGATGGTCCCCTTGCTCCGTGAACTCTGGAATGAGAAGAGCGCCGAGATCATCTCCGACGTCATCGACACCAGAGGCGAACGCACTGAGGTTGACAGAGGGTTACTGGCCGGCATCATGGACTCTGTCTTCGACCGGTTCGAAGCAGAGAAGACTCGAGCGTCACAAGGGAATAGCGTTGAGAGGACTGGTAGTCCAGAAAACACTTCGTTCCAATTTGCGTCACAGGAGAGTTCGGACTTCTGCTTCGAGCTCGACCCCCCCTTCGGCCAGCATGAGTTTTCGCATATGGTTGTGCCTGATTTCGACACGGGCTGTAGCGTCGACTTGGGGAACTACTACTTCTCCCGTGGTCCTGACTCCTGCGGAAACTGCATCCCTGGTTGACATGGATCTTGCATGTTGACTGAATTTCTTTGCAGAAGTTGTCGTTCGTTACAAATTCATTGACACGGCATCATGGAACATACTGGATGGAGGTAGTGCCATGGGACACTTAGCCCGTGCACAGCGTGAATGGCGACGTGCCGATGCTGGTCTCTGTGTCCTTAACTTTTGACAGGCTTGTGGACACAGAGATCAGCGAGATCGACTAAATGCATGAAATGTCACCTGACCCGCCGCTACCTCTTCTCAATCGTGAGACTGGCTGAGGAGAGAAGTATGTCTGGTGGAATGTGAGCAAATTGTTCGAAATGTTGGGCTTCGTGAGGGCGTTTTTGAGGAGATTTTGAGTTAGATGAAACCGCACAAGTCAGCTGGCTACTTCCATATTCTCTGGTTCTGGGTCACTTGTTTTCATGGTTCTATTATTCTTAGGTCAGAGGCTATCCCTAAAGATCTCTTTCGTATTACCCCATTCATTTCTCCATGCCTTTGAAGCCTCTGAGGTGACCATCTGGATAAACATTCAAATTGACCGTGTAGAGAGGCTGGGTGGGGTATCAATTTTAATTTATTGACGAAAATACTCCTGTCGTTGCAATTGCCAAATATGGCAGCAGCTTGTTCCGTTGCAACCCATTCGAGGATCACCATGCCATATGTTAACGCACCACTTTAAGGCCTTGATACAACAAGGTTTCATGATAAGCTTGCCCAGGTGCTCTCAGCTTTCCTGCAGATAGGGGTAATTCTTTTATATGCTAACATCTTATTGGGTTACTACATCTATCCTTGAACGTCTTTCATTGAATTTCCGGGGAAAATTTACATATATGGTATCTTACCACCCTCAAGAATGCTGGTCGGTCTTGGAGCGGTTTGTGATATTAAGCTACATCGAGGTCAATGTCTGAAGTTAACCTTAAACCTGCCGCTAAATCAAGGATAGCTCGGCGGTCCAGTGCTGGGCTGCTGCCTAAGCCTCAGACTTCGGGAGTGTACCATGCCTCTTGTCTGTACAATCAGCATACCGCTTGCGAATCAGCTTGTGAGTCCTGCAGGAAGAAAGGTGGTGATTTCCCGCGTCAGGAATGAAAACACATCTAATCATATATTGGGCCAGACAAACTTCAGCATGTAATCACTCATAAGGTCCTTCCGTCACCAAGCGTGGGCCGCACGAGAAAGACAACAGAGACCGGCTCACTTGAATGTTGCCCATGATATAATTGTGTGATCGTCCATTCGACGACGAGTACTCATGAACTTTCTGGAACATACTGTCCTGTGAACATTGAACAGGCTTCGGTCGAAGTCACTCTAAGAACACCTCCTAGTGGTGGGGCCATGGCCTCAACCGCACGCAATGGAATATCGTCTCCATAGAAACTTTGGTTCCGGTACTCGCCATTGTTTTTGGCCGCATGCAGTCCATCGTAGGCGGTCTCCAGGTTTACGAAATTGACTACCCGTATCGATCATGAGATGCAGTTTTTATCAATTGGATCATTTTCCCGTCTGACTGAGGGAACATCTGGAAGGTCTGGCTTGGACAATGGTAGAAATCAAGTCGTTGACCTGCTTGGTGACAACGGCATTACCTGATTTGTTCCGGGAGTACCAACCATCGAGCGGGCAATGCGTTCCTCTCTATTATGGATTTAAGTCTCAGTTAAAGAAAATTGAAGATATTCAAGAATCCGGATTGTTCTTAGCTTGTTACTAGCCCATGAAATTGCTTTCAGGAAGCACATATAACGACGCCTAGGGAAAGACATAGGTAGAAGATCATAATTATCCCATGATTTACCCCTTATTTATCATGATTCTCCTCTCCGTGGCTGCCCCCCCCCCTTCACCCGGCAGAGAAAAACCGAAGGAGGGAAAGAGGGAAAAGCAACACGTTCTCACCATTCCGCTCATATGCAGAGACATGAGCCAGGAATCCGCTGGCAGCCGATAGGTTCTCACAACAGCACTCGACAGGCTCTCAATTCAGGAGAATCATCGTTTCGCGGGAATGTTGAACCATCTCAACTTTGTCTCGTTGATTTTCTTCTCGGACACCCGCATACAAGGGTCTGTAGGTTAAAAGGAGGGTACACATTTTGGTGGGATTGGAAATGACTCACGCCACAGTTTCCAGACCATGCCCGGGGAGTTCTCGTGCAACTGACGCCTGCAGCGATAATGGCCAGGAGCCGCAAACCCTCCCGCATTGATCCGGAAAGCTGCAATGTCACCCAATAAGCCTCCCCTGCGAGATACAGGGCATGATTGCTTCTCCTTGTTTGCTGAATGAGGCGGTCAACCATAAGTGATGCAGCCAACTGAGTTATGACACATTCCACCACGGTTGCCCGACTAGACGCCATTCATACCCAAAGGATCACCAGGACCAAAGAACTTGTCAAATTCACAATTGGGACTGTCAAATGAAATGAGATTCGAAGGCCACAGGCTCGAGCGAGCTAGCTGCAGCCTCAAAAAAAATGGCAACCTGTTTCTCTTCCAAAGAAGGCCGCGGTGGCCCGTTGCACGGCACACGAGCGCACTCGTTCTCGCGTCGTGCAATTTGCATTTCAAGTGCAGGCTACCTAAGTATGAATAGTGCACCGTTGACATGCAATCATCATCCTGCCTGACCATGCTCTGACACGTCAGCCAGCCAAGGGCGCTGATCCATAATGGTGGCCACGCTGCGCCCTGTAAGCGGCATCTTGCCCGAATCGCAGGGTGTCAAATAGTCGGCAGGCCGTCCTCGCCAGCGGATGCAGCCATCCGCCACGGGATGAGGCAACTCAACTTAGATGAGTGGGTGTGAGGAGCCCAGGCAACTTGATAATGCGGCTGTCCAGACACACTACCCTTTCTGCCTATCATGATTTTCGAAGGTCGTTCGAGACCGATTCTGAAGCACAGAATGACAGAGCTTGACCGAACCATGAACACCTTGTGCCCCCGATGGGTACATAAGTAAGACCTTACTGTCTCGTGAGAGTGCGCATGGTTGGGCGAGATGACGCCCCCAGACGCATAGTGCGGGTGGGGTTGGTACTGCGGCACATCGGTGCCATTCTTTGTGCACACTCGCAACTCGGCTTTTGAACGCTGCGATCGCAGGACCTACATATAATTCTCGGCTCCCATACAGATGACCATTTGGGTTTCCGCGATGCATTATTAGTATCTTTCCACTTCAGCAATCAAGCAAGATCAATCGCATAAGGGAACTCTCTATCAGACTCTGCTCAACTCCAATCTGCGAAAGTATATATCACGATCTCTCCCTCGCGCAAGTTCGTGCAGACGCGAATTGGATCAACCACCGCGTGTGCTTTTTAAGTGTAATCCGAGAAAATTTCCTCTGCAAGGCAAGTCTCCCTTTCGACAAGTTGTGTCGCGGGAAAACGGCTGACACTCTTGCGCAGACCATGTGGCTGATCAACACGTCCACTCTTCAGCTCCGCAAATTCACGAGGTCTACCCCTCCCTACGCGACCTTCTCCCACGTCACAGGGGAAAATGAGGCGTCATTCGAAGACTTGGCACAAACACAGCAAGATAACAGCAAAGAAAGTTGGAAGATAATTCAAAGAGCTTGTGCACAAGCTCGGACAGCAGGCCTCGAGTGGCTCTGGAATCATGCCGCATGTGTAGACAAACGTTCCTACGCGGCCCAGTCCGAAGCCATTAATTCCCTGCCGCAGATCTACCGAGACTGTGAATATAACATCATCTATCTGGAGGACTTCGATTGCGAGCGAATAGAGGCTGGAGCAATCGATGAGTCGCTGGCTGAATGTCGCTGGATCAAGAACATTTGGGCGATCCCACAAATTATCTTCCCCCGAGAGGCATCCTTTTATTCGTCTGATTGGAACCAAATCGGTACCAAGAAATCATTGCTCCCACATCTTTCATCAATCATTGGAATCGATAAACCCGTTTTGGAGGACTCGAATTGCCTTGAAGACTACTCCATCGCGAGGAGAATGTCTTGGGCATCTGAGAAGACAGCTTTGCGGATCGAGGACTCTGCTTACGCTTTGCTTGGATTATTCAGCGTCAGCACGCCGTTCATCTATGGAGAAGGACCGAATGCGTTTCTCAGACTTCAAGAAGAGATCATGAGAGATACAGACGACTTTTCTCTTTTCGCTTGGGACAACCTCGACGTCCAGGAGTCCAAAGGGCTGTTCGCACGTTCTCCAGCTTGCTTCCACCGCTTTCAAAGTGGTCCGAAGTCACCATTTTGCATAAATGGAGAGGTTCAGCTTCACTGTACAGGTATCACCATCCAGGCCTCTTTCTTTGAAACACAAATCGGCTTGTTTCTGCCCTTGAAAGGTCAAGACGTTTCGGCTTGTTGCATTCATCTCTCCCAGTGGAACGGTCGCTTTGTACGGCGGGGAAATCAAGTGAAGTGGATTCTGCAGGACAACAGGAGAAACTGTATTAAGCGAGACGTGAGCGCCCATCCCTCAAGGAAGATTCGTGCCTACGAAGGCTTCGTCAGGGATTGCTCTTTTCACCCAATGAATAAGAGTGACACTGCAAGAGCATCGAGATGTTCCATTATGGACTTCAATTCTAACGACGGAACAGGCAGAATGGCACCCTCTGTTGGGAACTGCGGGCTGACATCCCAGTATGCCACTTGCGTATCCTGGAGCGAAGTTACATCACATGATGAGCTCATCGCCTGGTTGGCTCACGATAGAGGCTCGGTGGAAGGACCGCCAAGCGCTGTTGACAGTGATATGATACCTTCACCGGTGCATGAAAGTACCTCGGACGTTCATTCCAGGCCTGAAGATTGCTCTGTTGACGATACAGGAGAAGCCGAGTTTCACTCGCCATGCCGTGGTTCCGCGGGCAAGGAAGCTAATGACGGAAGTCCAAATTCCAAGCATTCTAATGGGTCGCCACCCACGGAAGCTCAGGTCCTAGATGTGACTCAGGTTACGACAGAGCTGGCCGACATTGCTATCGAGCAATTCGTCTCCGGCCATCAAAGCCAAGGCCGGAAAAGGTCTTTCACGTCATGGCAAAACCACAGTCGAAAACGGCCGAAGCCCTTGCATTCATCCAATCAGGCTGCGGCTTTTCTCTCCTCTGATTGCGATGATGGAGAAACTGTACTTGTCAAGAAGACAGGGTGTCTCGCCTGTCCTTTCTATGTCCACAACAACAAGTACACAAAGTGCGTAACAAGACATGTTCTCCGAACTATTGAGGAAGTCAAAGAACATGTGTGCTGGGAACACCGACGACCAATGTTTTGTCCTGTGTGCAAAGAAGAGTTTCCCTCGGCTAGAGATCGAGACGCCCATATTCGACTCCGCGTTTGCCATGCCAATACTTCGCCCATTCCTGAAGGGATCACGGATGATCAGGAAGAGTTGCTCGACAGAGAGGAGAAACCATCCTTACCAGGGGACTTGGGGTGGTTTCAGATCTGGGACATAGTATTTCCTGACGTTGAGCGCCCGTCCTCAACTTCCTATATCGATGAGCGAGAGGCAAGCGTGTGCGCTTTTCAGCAATTCTGGATGCAAAGTGGCGAGGAGATCATTGCAGATTTTCTCCAAAGGAAAGAATGCCGGAGCTACAGCATACAGAATGAGGAGAGGAAGTTGCAGGCTATCTTTGACCTCGTGATGGAGAAGGTAGTGGACAGGATCTTTGTTGAGTTCAAAGACTTCACAGGGAAATATTAAGCTTAGATAATCTCTTTCAACACTTCCTAAACCCGTTCATGCCCCGGTGAATAAGTTAATCCGTGCAGTGACTGTGTGGGTAAGACCGTGTCATCCTGCGTTACAGCGTGGAGGCTGGACTTGATGTGAGGTTCACCTACGTGGCTCGAAGGCAAGTTTATGGCTTCAATACCATCATCGCTGCAGAATCTGAGGGGACCAGCAGACGGAAACTAGATGCAGCAAGATGGAATTTGTTCTTATCCGAGTCTAGTCTAATTCAAGAGAAGTTTACTCTTCAAATGCTTATCTCTGGCGTTGCTCAAGTCAGGTTCATATCTTGGAATCTCGTGCAACCCCGAACACCTCGGTTGCCAGGAACTCGGACACAGAGACGCAAGTAGGAACTAGAGTGGTGCACCAGTCCTTTGCTGACGTCAATGTGAGATTGGCCTGTAGAACGGCCAGTGGCCTAGGAAGTGCATCCACAAGAACCGTGGCAAACAATGATGTGTTCCCGTTCTGTCCCCATCTTACAGACTACAGCGATGTTAGTCTTGGTAAGCAAGTAGTGTCGGGCGAAGATGGCACTGACTGATTAAATCATCAATGAGCCCTGGTGCAGGCTTATTGGTGGCCTCAAAACCCGCCTCCGCCCGGAGAGCCATGCCTGTTGTCTTGTCTCGCATCAGGATTGCCGAAAAGGGCGTCCCAGTTTACACTGAAGGTCGGATCATCCGCTGAGAACTCCCCAAACTCCAGGGACGAAATAGCGGGGTCTTGCATGCCGGTGCCAAGTCCAGGTGTGACATGTTGCTGCGTGTCTTGTGTCACATTCATGGTCGGGTTGTTCGGGAGGCGGAATGGAATTGAAGCGACGTTAGCGGGCAATTCCCCAGGGCTGGGCTCCAACGGTCTAAGCATGCCTAAGTTATGAGGCTGACTTGAGGCGGGAGGAACAGGGCGCCGACTGGAACCGAAGCTGGCTAGCGAGACGACCCCTAGATCCGCAGTTGCACTGGAAGGACCCGGCGTGCCGACGCTGATGTATGAGAAACGATCGGCTCCGTGGTCATCCTCGACGGAGCCCACGTTCCGCCCCACGAGACCCCGAGCCTGCGCAATAAATGACTCAATAAAGTTGAACATCCCAGAACGCTGTTCCTCGTGGCCCATGGTGGTCGTCCATGGCTCGTTGGGCAACTCGCGCCAGAGGTCGTTGCCGAAGATCTCGTTGCTCCAGTCGACCACGCGCTGGATGTCAGGCACGTCTGTCAGGAAAGGCGAAGCTGGGCGCTGTTCTCCGGGGAACAGGATGTCCCATATCATGTACCAGCGCTGGATCTCTGTGTACTGGTTGGTGCGCCCAATCCGAGCGATTGCGCGTATTCTTTGTTCTTCGTCTTCCGTGATACCTGGATAGTTGATCGGAAATGGCGATGGCTGGCATGTTGCCGCCTGGATATGCGTGTCCCGTCTTCGTCTAGCTTCCGCAACACGGCCTGTGAACGTGATAGCGCAGATTGGGCAATGCACGACCTGGTTGTGCGTCCTTTCCAGCAGGTGTTGGCGGACATCACTTATCCTTGCCAGCCTTATGTTCAGACAATCGCTGTGACCAAGCCTGTCGTGGAGGTAAAAATGACAAGCGAATGTGCGTGCCGTCTGCTTTTTAGAGCTTGATTTCGAGGGCAGTCGCGGATCCCTGTCGCGTTTTCGCTTTGAGCCGTAAGGTTGCAAGGGGTTGTAACCCTGTTCCAGTGGGTCGAGAGCGCTATAGGCGTCCGCGCCGGGGTTGCAGTCTCCGCTGGCGGACCTTTCCGGGCCATTCCTGTCACGGTTCTGCCCCCCGTAGCCTGTGTGGCAGACTGGGCGGACCCAGGCCTGTAGAAGGACGAGGAAACACAGCAAAACCATCCGGCCGATCCTCAAGGGTTTATATGGAAGCACAGCGCTAATTTGGGAATCTTGGGAGACATCCTTTTTGCATGTGGTGTTCGAGGCAATCGGAGCAAACTTCATCAGGGCTTCGAGGGTCCCAGATAAAGCGATAGCTTGCTCAGACACAATCATGTCAGACGCCTGAGTGCAACGGGGCGGAGTATTGTTCATCTTGTCTTAATGTTTTGCTTGGGACGTTGGGAGCCGAGTTCGGATGAGGGCATCGATGTGAGGGCTTGCCTGGTAGCGAAGACGTCCGGCCATCCAAAACTCGGACCAGGCAAGCAGGTGCTTCTCACGGTGCCCGGAAAGGTAGGAGAAAGCAAATAAACGACAAAGGTAGAATTCGGTCTCGATGTGAAGACCACGGATGCTATGGCTTGAACATGATGGTGGCGGAGAGGCGACCTTGTTCACCCGCCCAACATCAAAACATGGACAGTCGTGATCGCGCTGGCGTACGCAGGTGCGTGGAACCAAAGGACCTCCAATCCGTGTGGAGGACAAGGAATCAAAGGCTGTGATTATTAGTTTTGTTCTGGTGAGTAGTATCATGTTATGTTCTTGCCAGGCGTTTTGGGCTTCTGCGAGGCTCGGTAATGAATCAGTTGGCCAACAGATTGTCACGGTTCTGGAACCCCGTCGCCATAACATGCGGGTGCCTTCGTCCACGCATAAGCACTGCATAAGAGAGGGAAAATGGAAAAAAGGCCTAATAGTCCACGAGGCTTTGCATTTCGCTCGTCCATGGGCCCGAGTCCGCCTCGTCGCCCGCAGCCACCGGTGCGAGTAAACTTGCGTGAAGTGACTCCCATCCTGCACGCTCATGAAAGCTCAGTGTGGAGACTCCGCTCCTCGCACAGGCGTAGAATGCGTCGCAGGTGCGTAAAGCTGAACGCGAGGGCGTAGGTCTTTAGCTTGTTCCTATAGCATTAAATGACTTCCGGTAGATATTTTCGGAAAATCCGTGCTCTCAGATATTCTTCAGGAATCCAGGACCAATCTTCATCATCAGTCATGCCTACGAGCTGCACATTTCAAATGTATGAGAGTACCACAAACGGCGGGGCACCGTGGGCGATCGCTACGTAAGACCACCGAAGCTCACTTGCCCACCGTCACACTCCAGGGGGCGGAGACTGACCAAGCCCCTCTGAGGACGAGCAGATACAGGCAGAATATGCAGGCTGCGCGTCTTAGTGACTGGCAGCGCGACCAAGCCTCTAACCTCAACCGACGCCTGGCCGGGCCACGGCCCCAGCTTTCGACTGACACCAGAATCCAGCAAGGAAAATCCGAGGCGGCGAGAACTCTATCTCAATTTGACAGATCCTTTGGCCCCGTGACTGGGTCAAGGTCAATTGAGTCCACTTCTCCTGAGGCGACAACTGGTCGATGAGTCGTAGGAGATCTTGGGGGCTTGTTGCAGGAACTGTGGGTAGACCAGCATGAGCTTGCATGAGGGATGTTAGGCTACAGCACCCTACTTGCCCGGTGTAGTGTCGATCTACGATTATTTGGGAGGTACGATGGATTGCGAGAATGCATTTACATGGCAAAATTATCCGGTGGACGACTAAGTCCTCAATTTAATGGCCGTTGTGCATTTCACCTTCTGCGACAAGTCGAGCTTCATGGCGAATTGAGAGGGTGACCAAGTACATCAAATAAAATACATCCATGAATGCCCAACCACATCCAGCACACCGGGCTGTGCTCAGCGAATCCACCCCCTCCCCCTCTCCTCCCTCTCCTCCCGGACGAGGGCTGCATTCTCACTGGTCTAAATCTGTCGCAGTACGCATATGCGTGCGGTAAATCCACTCTTCACGCGGGACAACCCTCCCACGTTACACAAAGTGCATGCCTTCGCCCCGGAGTACGCCCAAGTGTACGCAATTGCGTAGTGGGGAGAATGGGTGGACGTCTTCTGATTACTGTGGATACCTGCGTTGAACTGAATATCTCCTTTGGCTTGCAAAAACAAGACGCAAAGCTATGCCCGCATCGTACCTTTTCACACGTGTTTGTCAGTCTCCCCGAAAGCATCGCCTACCATTTTGATCGGCACGACAGTCATTTTGCTGGGTGATGCAGCCAAAATCCGGGACTCAGATCGCGGGTGAGGCCGACAACCAACCACGACCAAGAGGTGTTCGTTACCAATTATCGAATGGATGCAGTTTGGGCCCCGAGCATGCGATATACAGCGCAAGTATTCACGAGGGCTTTCAGCCTGCTCCTGTCTTGAATGTTCTCCATGCGGAAATGCCGCTCTCCGCATCCGCGTTCAAGAGTGAGAGGGGACTTTTCGACTTGGAACCCATTTTCCACGGTGGCCTTGGAATCGACACGTGAGTAGGCCTCTCCTTATTTGATTGGATGTTGAAGTGACGCATTCACCGTCTAGTTCAAAATCATCGAGCCCTAAGTCAAATCATTCCCAAGACTCCACAATACCGATAATCCAAGGACACATGTCTAACAGAGATAACATCGACCTTGTGCAGCACTGCAAGGCGCGTGAGATCAAGAATCGGCAGAGGCCGGTGGCCGAGCCAGAGGCTTTTAACAAGATGAATGACCTCCAGGACACGGCTGCCTTCCGGTGCAAGCCGATAAAAAGAGAAAACGATACCGACATTGTCACGGAACCCGTGGTACAATCTCGAAAAAGATCTGGTACGAAGGCATTCTCAATCGACCAGGTCGAGAGCGATGGTTTGCCAGCCAAGCAGAGGGTAAAGATAGATACAGACAATGGGGAAAAGGCACGCAGTCAATTTGCTTGTCCTTTCCAGAAGCTAAACTCCCACAAGCACCACGAGTGTTTGAAGTATGCGTTGCATCGCATCAAAGACGTCAAGCAGCACGTTTACAGGCGCCACAAGCAGCCTGATTACTACTGCGCACGTTGCTTTCTTATTTTCAAAACTGCCGACACGAGGGATGAGCATGCAAGGAGTAATCACTGCAATAACTTGGTCGGCCCTGGCTTTGAGGGTATAACAGAGGATCAGAAGATCAGACTCAACAAGAGCTCATCACGGGGCCTAGATCCTCAAGAACAATGGTTCGAGATGTGGGATATCATCTTTCCGGGTCAGCCACGCCCCAGCTCTGCGTGGGTTGGAAACTATATGGAGGAGATGGTTCCATTGCTACGCAGCCTGTGGAAATACAAGGGCTCTAGTATTCTGGCCAAGATACAGAAAGACCAAACAAAGCCTCTGGATCGAGGCTTGTTAGATGGAGTGGTGGAATTGATCTTCGACTGCCTCGATACTGAGGCATCGGCCTCACTCGGAAATCAAACACGTGGGAACTGTTCTCAGGGCCGACAGAGTCTCATGGGTGCTCAATTACCCATGTCAACACCTCCTTTCAAAGTCATCACCGAACCACCTGAATTATTCTTTGCTGAGCCTTATGATATCTTCCAGGAAATCAACGGCGAACCGGAGACGGAGTTCAATGGATTTTCATTTTGAGAAGAGTGAACACTTGTTGTTGGCATGTCCAATTTCACAACGGCGAATTACCCCCTCAGAAGAAAATACGAGCATATTCAACCAGCTCAGCAGTCACGACAATTACAACACAAGTCACAAAACGGAAACATCACTCCAACTACAGGCTCATCTTGGTCTGGCTTGGAAATGGTTATATTCAACACCGCTTGCATGATATTCCTGAGACGCCGACCGTGTCAGTTCATCTCGCAATAATTGTTATTTGTACCCCTGGTTTCTGTCTTTCATCTTTTCTGTTTCACAATTTTAAAAGCATCCTGTACTGTGTTATTGTTGTTGACGTCTGCAGCGTTGGAAATTCACTTAAGTATAGATAGGGAGGTAGTTTTCTTGTTTGGGAAAATATGGTTGTCAAAGTCATCAACATACGTAGCAATCGTGTGTCAAGTGAAAAAGAAACAAGATAATAGGGCGCACACCTATACGCTGACTTGAAAGTTAGTCATTTTGGGGCTCATAGGTCAGACGTAATCTTTCTGTGCTGTACATACTCTTTTGGAAAGAGTGGAAGAAGTAGTAATGAAACACAATCATCTTAAACGCCTGAGGCATACTCGGATACGATGAAGTTCCCGTAAGATTAGTTATCATAGTCTTTTATTCGGTACATATAAGGTTGATTTGAAAGCAGTAGTTAGCCTTTGTGTTGATAACTAATCTACTCAGGTGAATAACAAGCACATTCACTTGGAAAATCATTTGGGAGCTCAGAACTTACACGAAGGGCTACTCATTGGTAACAAACAACTTCATTGAAACTAGCCTGTACAGTTTGATTTTCAGGTCTTCTTATAAAGCGCGGTAGACCGGCTCCAAACCATAACGCGGTCCTCAACAGCAGTTTTAGAGTTCTATAGAAGGGTCTGAGGGGGGGTTGTGATGGTACAGTTTTATATACTGCTAAATAGCAAATCTGAGCAAATTGGTTCTCACGATGTTCTGGCCGGTACACATAGGGCTAATTTGTAAGCAGTAGCCAAGCCCTGCGTCACTAGGAAACATTCAAGGCATGAGCCCCCCAATCTTCCCCGGACAAGATCACAGGATCTTGTACACTCCACCATTCGCACACATGACACTCCCCGTCACCCACCTGCTCTTTTCAGAGCACAGCCAGCCCGCAATCTCGGCAATGTCATCGACCGTCCCGATCCTGTGCCCGACGTTGCAGGCCGCCTTCTCCCTCTCCACCAGGCCCTCGGCGACCTGCTCGGGGATCTCGGCCAGCAGGTCCGTGTCGGTGGCGCCCACGGACAGCGCGTTGAACGTGGTCCCCTCCATCCCGGGCCTGCGCCCCAGCTCCGCCGCCCAGTTCCGCGTGAGCGCCTCGAGCCCGGCCTTGACGGCGGCGTAGACAAGCGTACCCGGGGTGGCGGAGCGCGCCGCGCCCGACGAGACGTTGACGACGCGGCTGTCGCGGCGGAAGCGCGGCAGCAGGGCCTGCACCAGCAGCACGGCCGCCTCGAGGTTCCCCGCGAGCATGCGGCGCACGTGGGCCCCGTCGATGTCGTCGATGAGACAGGCCTCGGCCACGGCGGCGTTCTGCACCAGGATGTCGACTCTGCCGCCGAGGTGGGTGTCGAGGGCATCCACGACGGCCGCGACGAACTTGGTGGGCTCCAAGAGGGACGCCGCGACGCCGATGGTCTGGGGGGGCTTGTGGGCGGTGCCGCTATACAGGACGTCGATCTCGTCCTTTAGGGACGCGATGTTTTTCATGGAGGACTCGCCGGAGCATGTGCCCAGGATGGTGGCCCCGCGCGCGGCGAGATGGAAGGCGATGCCTCGCCCTATGCCCCTCGACGCTCCGCTGCGGATTCAAAAACGTGAGTTCTCTCAGCTCTTCTTGCAACGCTGCCGTGGGCCCTATCGCTGTACTAGTAGCTTGAACTTACGTGACGATGGCCACTTTGCCAGCCAAGTCCTGCTCTCGCACCGTCGCTTTAGGAAGCGTGTACTTTGACATCTCGGTGGATTTCGAACAAAGTTTTGCAGACAGAGCTGTAAAGATAGAGTTGAAGGACAAAGGTTATCAACAGGTCCAGAGCAGGTCAAGTTAAGAGGGTTGTTGCCTGGTGTGGAGTGAGGACAACTTCCGGCGTCAGTCTCAGTCGGGGGCTCTCCTGCCTTTTATATTCATCGTAGTGCCCGATCGTAGATTCCGCGACTTGTGCGGGGGTGGCATGGTGGAATAGGTTGGCATGCAGAGGCTCGAAAGTAAGAGGTTGTAATTAGGCAATCGTCCATGCCTTGCTATGTCGTTTTTGGGAGGGAACGTGCTAGTAATCTGTCAGTTCTCGGACACATATACTCTCCGACGTCTCCAATTTAAGGAGGGCTCCATTAAAGGCCAAGACCACCTCATTGCACCGACCCTTGTTAAAGTTGCTTAACTCACTCCGCTCCTACGTTGTCCTCATTCTTGTACTTTCTATCTGACTCGAGATATGACGGGTAGTCAAACCACGATTACAAAGCACAAGTAGTACCAGATACATGTTGTTGAGTCCGGCTCATCAGATCTACAGTCCGGCTCATTAGGTCTCCAGTTTGTTTGCCCGGGTTTGTGATTTGTAATTGTCCCCATGTTCTGTCGGCGCCTGTGTCGGCGCCGTCCGGCCACAACCTGGAGCGTGCTCGACTTCAAGCTGCCACTGAAGAAGAAGTTCCTGTGATTATATATGAGGCTCCTGCCGGATTTGATGATGGCGTGTGATTCATTTTTGGCTTTAACAAGCCAAGCCAGCAAAATTCAGAATCCATTCTGGCCAAGTCATCTTCACCATGGCGTCTATCAAGGAAAACTTCAAAGTCATCATATCTGGCGGCAGCATGGCCGGCCTGGCGCTGGCTAATGTCCTTGAACGGTTCGACATTGACTTTGTCGTCCTCGAGGCGCACAGCCAGATCGCGCCAGAGGTTGGGGCCAGCCTCAGCCTGCTGCCAAACGGCTTCCGGATCCTGGACCAGCTTGGTATATACGACGAGTGGGTGCGCCAGAACAAGTTCATCCCGCAGTCACACCACACAAACTTGCACAACGCGGACGGCACTCTCCTCCGACATGTCCCGCACATGCTGGAACACGTGATATCCAGGTAGGAAAGCCCAGAACCCCGAGAACAACTCCCCCCCTCCCGCCTGGTCTCTACGGTGCCGTTGCCATCCTGCAGAGATGTGCCTCTTCCTCTGACGTTTTACTTTGTGCGGGCAGACATACATACCCCATAGCGAATTGGGAGCGACGTGAATGGAACCAGCTCATGTACGGCTGCCTGAAGCAAAAGGAAAAGGTCCTGGTCGGCAAGCGGGTGGCAAAGGTCGACATGTCGGACACAGGGGTGACGGTGACGACGGCAGACGGCGACACCTTCAGCGGGGACATGCTGGTGGGAGCAGACGGGGTCCACAGCGTGGTGCGGGAGGCCATGTGGCGGTATGCCGGCTTGAAGCCCGCAGAGAAGAACAAGGGTCGGTTCCCAAAAACCCACACACATCCTCTCCGAGATCAATCCTGGGCATTTCTGGGTTATTTCACAGCCCAGATGATACCGACCTTCCTGATATGGACGGTGGAGGGTTACAGAATCGGCCACACGGCCACACCTTTGGCATTGTAAGTCAAGCCGTACGTTGTCTTTGCGTCCCAGGCTGACCGTTTCACGTCCAGGCCGTGTCTGTGGGGCATGGCATCGCAGATAATCGGCATCTCGGAGATCGCGCCGCTCTACTACGCCGCGAGCGCGGTGTTTGGCGACACATCCAGCACAGGGCGCAAGGTGCCCGACGACGTCGCCTCGGCGGTGCTGCCGGCGACCATACTCGGCTACGCCGCGCCCTACGCCGCCTGGTTCCTGCCGCGGTCGGTCCTGTCCGAGCCTGGCCGGCAGAGCCTCATCGCGTGGTCGCAGTTCGCGCCCGTCTACGTCTCGGCGCTGACAGTCGGCATCTCGGCGGCGCGGGGCTGGCTCGCGGCGCGGCACCGGACCCGGCCAGCGCCTGGCAGCAAGGAGGAGCACGAGGCCGGGGTGCGCGCCGTGCGGGCGCGATACAGCACGTCCGAGGCCGGCACGCTCAGGAAGGCCTACGCGGCCGCCTTTGTGGCGCAGGCGGTGCCGCACGCCATCGGCCTCGGGCGCGCCCTGCTTCGCACCGGCCAGTCGCTGGCGGCGGCGGCGGGCGTGCTGCGGTGGGGGCTCGCGCCGCCGAGCAGCAGCCCGTCGCGCGCGCTGCTCGTGCTCGAGAGCTGGGACCTCGCCCTGTACGCCGGCGCGTCGCTCGCGTACGGGCTGTACACGGTGTGGACCCTGCGGCGCAAGGGCTTTGTCGACGACGGGGAGGCCAAGAAGGCGGCGGCGGGCGTCGTCGCCGGCCAGGTGCTTTTCGGCCCGGGCGCGACGCACACGGGCCTGTGGTGGTGGAGGGAGGGGGTTCTTGCCCGCATGGTGAGGCTGTGAAAACCCCCGTGCTGGGAATGGGTCGTCTTTTTCGTGTTTCGGTGTCTCCTTTATCTACAATAGAAACAATTGTAATGAGTTGCTTACACAAGGGTGGAGGGATATAGGGCCTGGGAAGCCTATAGGCAAGTGATTGCAGTAGGCATTCTAGGCTAAAAGGCCTGTGAATGGCAAATAGGGCTATATTCAAGTAGCCAAGACTTATAAGGGGGCACAGCAGACTATTATATATACTCTCAGATGTTATCTCACCTAAAAGCATGCTGTTTACGTTAGCATAATGGGGTTATCTCTTGAATCTATAGCTTATATATATAATTATCTGATAGGAAGATGTATAAAAAGAATACGCGGAATGGTTTAATATTTATATTAAGCTTGATAGCCTTTAAGGTCTTCAGAGATTAAGATTAAATGAAGTATATTAAGAGAGACGGTAATTTGCTAATAATTTCATAGATTACTCTTTATATAATAGCTAGAATATTAAGAATTTAATGATATATTCCTATTTATAAGAGAAAAGTATTTATATAAGGGATAATTATTATGCTTAATCAGAAAATCAAGTAAATACTTTTCTTATTTTATATTTAATCATCCCCACCTATCCTTATATATATTATTTAAAGGCAATAATATTGCTGTCCTGGAATAAGCCATAGTAATTCAACTCTTTATTAGTTTTTAAACTTTATATATTACTTATTATTAATGCATAATAGCAAACCTTATGCTTATATAAATATTTATATTTTATATTACTTTATATACTCTGCTTATATTATCTTATAAAGATATTCTTAACTTATTATTCCTTATTTCTTATTATTTATAAAAAATACTTTAAATATATATTTAATAAGTTACTTATTAAATATATATATAAATTAAATATATATATAAATTAAGCATATATATTAATTAGGTATATATATAAATAAAGCATGTATGTAAACTAGGCTTATATATAAATTAAGTATATATATAAATTAAACATATATGTTAATTAAGCATATATATAAATCAGGCATATATATAAGTTGGGTATGCATATGAATTAGGCATATACATATAACTGAATTAGGTATGTATATAAATTAGATATATATATAAGTTGAGCGTGTATATGAATTGGGTACCTAGGTATACATGTGAATTGGGCGTAGGAATGAGTGTGTGAAATGGGCGTGGCTGCAGCTATAGCATGAGCAATGTAGGGGTATACCGTCCGTTTTAGAGGGTGTGAACCTCTGCATTCTTAATCAGCGGCCATGTCAGCACTAGTATTCTATTACTGAAGTCGAAGATTTTGGTTACCATGTTGTAGTACTAGTATGCTTTGGAAAGACGGACATCATACTGCATTACTAAATTATAAAAGCTTTTTCTACCATGTCTGCCTAGTGTACTCTAATACTCCAATGCACACGGTCATGACCTTACTCAATATTCTCAAACATATTTCCAGCCCTCAGGAAACCCTCAAACTCATCGCCCCTCAGAGGAGCCGTCTCATTGGCAAGCAGCCGGACCGCCCACTGGTCACGGCCGTGCGAGTCCTTCTCAACGGAGTAGGCCCAGGTGACCTGGCCGTTGACGCCCAGGAAGATACCCGGGATCTGGTCCTCCCCCGTCTCGGCGTCGTAGAGCGCAAACGGCGCCAGCGGGTAGCCCGCGACGGTGTACCGGTACAGCAGCTCCTGGTTGTCGACGTCGGCGTCGAGCTTGATGGGCTCCCACGAGAAGGTGCTCGCCGTCGCCGGGTCCTGCGCGTAGGTCGCGAGGCCCTGGATCCCGGACACGGCGAGCTCCGTGTACTTGAACTGCGGCCACGCGACCGTCTGGTCCGAGACGATGGCGATGCGGCCCCAGGCGGGCAGGTCCGCGGGCACGGGCGCGTGCGTCGCGTGCTTGCCGTCGACGGCGGCGTTGCCCGTCGACGAGGCGTAGATCTCGAAGTTGGCCTCGCAGCCGTTCTGGCCGACCTGGTGCGCGCCCGGGAAGGTCTGGCATGTGTTGGGCAGGTCCTTGACGATGACGTCTGGGACTGCGGAGGCGAGGGCCGCCATGAGAAGAGGGAGGGCAGTGGCTTGCTTCATTTTGGGCTGGTGGGCTTTGGACAAGGTTTGGTGGTGTGTGAATTTATGCAGAAGAACGAGTGATTGAAGTGGGTTGATGATGATGGGTCTCTGTCTCGAGCCCTCTTTCACGGCGTCGCGTGGCCATATTTATATTGATGCCGAATAGGCAGAATTTAGTAGTGCAGGCATCACGACAAAATCGGCCCCCAATCCATGAGCCTCCAAGGGTTGTCGGTCCAGCCGCCCGTCAACCGTGACATGTTTGGTAGTTTGCACGTGTGCAGCTCGTGTAGCGTCTTGGTTCCGGAGAGTACGAGAGTCTAGGATTTCCTACCAAGTCAGCATTATGCCTATTCAGTATTAGTTATGCGTTTTCTAGAATAGGAGTAGAAAAATGGTCCAACCAAGAAGGCCTGCACGGCATCCTTCGGGGGCTTAGTAGGTAGCAGCGAGAAAATACAACGTGCCAAGATGACTTAGAACATTGAAGTCACCCCATACGATCCCAATTACCCCAGGGTTGAAATCCTCCCGCATCACGGCTATAAGTGAAAATCCTTCTTCAATATATAAAATACCAGGTAGCCAACCATCTTAATGACGCTCGGCGAAATTATTCCAGCAGGCCAGGATCAATTGATACTCCTTCGACTTTCAAATAAGCACGATGTCCTGCAAGTCGTCCCCTTCAGACCGCCAATCCTGATATCCTACCCTCCACAGGCGATCAACCAATGCAGGCCCAACTAGGCGATAGCAATCCCCATCAGGCTGTTTGCGCAGCACAAACGGGCTGTCCGTGCCAGGGAACACGAAGACTTCGTCTCCTTCCTGGCACCAATAATCCGTGACGGCAATCATGTTGTCCTTGTCGAGAATGCATAGAGAGTGGTTCCTCACGACCTCCAGGTCGCTTTTGGTTGACCTAATATGTTCTGCAAGGTCGATCAGACCTTCCCTTCCCTGAGCATCCCCGCCATAGCCACATTCAAGCACATCCGCAGCGTCTTTTTCTTGGTCTGCCGTGCAAATATTAAAATAGAGCTGCACCCCTGACTCTTGACTGCTTTCTGTGTCCGTCCTTCCAGAACTCAACGTGGGAAACCCTGATGCTCCGTTTAGGTATAACATGAAGTCGAACCATGCTCGGAATGACTCAAACCCCTTCACGACAGAGTAATCGCTGAATTCGAGCTGGTGGATCCCTGGAGTGCTAAGCGACCTATACATCTCTTGCAATGCTTCCTCGTGCGCGGCAGAGTCGTGAAGATAGACATGATGTATAAGCTTACACCAGTCCAGGTGCATGTAGAGAGACTGAATTGACGAATGGTACCAGTCGACTTCGTGAGACCTGTCAGGTCCGATGGCATGAGACACCCTCCCTGCGAATCTGGCGTGTAAAACGCGGAGATTTCCGTGTGAAAGGACAGTTGCAACCGACACGTGATCTTCGGTTTCTCCAGGTAGATCTAGAGATGTTTCAGAAATCAGACTAATATCGCGATCCAAGGCACAGTTCCATTTGAAATGGCCATTGCCCTTTATTCGGAGCCTTTCTGGGTAAGAAAGCCCAATGTTGCGGACCAAACTCGGATGCTGCTGGTGCCATGCTGGTACCCACGAAGGTAATCTTTGAACGAGGCAAGGGCGTGCCGCAAGCTTCAGGATGCTTAAATCTCCTCGAGTCTTAATCCAAGCCCAGACCGTCTCCTCGTAAACGTCCTCGGCTGTCTTGTCGTAGTCCGGGGGCGAAAGGGGTAGATTGCAGTAAGCCGTTAGGATACTATAGAGGCCGTAAATTTTGTCTACAGGACGTTTAGCCTTTAACAGAAAGGCCACCTCCAGCGACATCTGAGCAACAAAGCTAAGATCCAACAGATGACTATTGGGCCAGCCCTGTTGAATAGCGTTATACTGCTGACAAGAGGCGCGAATATGATGCCGAGTGTCGTAATTGTAAGACTCATTCCCGTTCTCATATTTTTCGAGAAAGGTCCCCAGTGGATCTGGTCGCAAAGAAGAAATGGAAATGCTCTGCCGGCCATGGTAAGCCTCACACTGCCTCGCGAAAACTTGTTCTTGAAGTGTCCACACCCTTTGCCACCACGGGCTACGCCTCATGGACGTGAAAGCCTGATATCGCGGCGGAGGCGCTGGATAACAGTTTCGTTCGAATACTTCCGTTATTATCAGTTTATGTTGCAAGTTTAGATCTGCGTTTACTCACGCATCCTCTTAGAGAGGTGGTATCGAATGGAGAGCAGAGCAGAATAACCCGGGCCCAGGTTTCTAAACCCTTCTGCCGCCTCCACCTGACCGATAAGCTTCAGTCTAGCAATCGTTCGGGCGGTACTAGGCTCAGCTGGCCCAAGCCATACGAGGACCTTCTGGGCTTCGTGGAAAATGTCACCCATGATCCTGACTTGACGATCTCGCTCCCTCTGGCTTGCGTCGTTCTTGCGCTGGTCGATGCAAATAGCGTCGACCCAGAGGAACCTGCGACGAAACCTCCGACGCAGACACATCAGCGCTTCGAGGCAATTCGGAGTGACGTCAAGCGTGTGTGGTCCGTTGACGAAAACAGTGTGCCCAGGCTCAGGGTCGCCCCAGGTGTACGACAAGGCTTCATATTGGACGTCTTCATCGAGGCCGTGGTGGTGGAGCTCGCAGCGGATGGGGCCCTTGAGATTATGGGATGGGAGGAGCTCGAGGATTTGTATAGCTCGTGGGTCGGCGGGGTCGAGAGGGGAATGCTCGAATGGCGTGGTAGTCATGGTGACCATTAGACACTGCGGTCACGATTCGAAGCACAGTGGGGATATAGGATAAGAAGTTGATGTACAGAAGTGGGATGCGAGAGAGCGAGGCAGTTATGGCACCCTGTGGCGATTCAACGAAGTGACTTTTGGGAACCAGCAATGCTTGGCTTCGCACGAGAATGAGTAGGATGACAGTTCGAGAAGAGATGTTGGGCAGCCGTCAGGCAGCCTACAAAGATTCATTGCTGACTGCAGGACTCGGCTGGGTATGCTGTGTCACCTGCTCACTCCGACATAACACATTGCTTGGCCGGCCCGTTTGAGACATGTGTGGGAATCATTGATTGCCGTGCTACAGTAGCCCAAGCTTGATTGGAGCGCTTTTCGCAACAAGCAATCAGCGCCATGCGAGAGCAGTGTTGACACAAGACGGAGACCCTTGCTTCGAAGCTGTGGTGGAAAACTGGTATCTTGAGGTTATGCAAGGGAATATATATCCGGGCGACATCGTGATCAATGTTCTACTTAGGATCGAAGTTTAGTAATGGCATGCATTCAATGTTTCTGCGAAAGGATTGTCAAGAGGAGCCCGGAGTCTTACACAGACTGGTCATCTACATAAAATGGTTACTCATACAAACCACTTTCTCACGCAGACCGGTCTATCACACAGGTCGATTTCTTGCACAGACTGGTTTGTCACATGAACCGGGCTCTCATTTGAGTCTGGCGTGTTGTCATGATCTTTATGTCACCACGACCGGTGAGTGAACTGTTGTGTGAGTGTGACCGGTTCGGGCAAAATGATCATGTTGACGACTGGACTGACATTTCCGCGACTTTGAAGATACCATTTGAAGGGATCATTTACTATTATCTAGGTAGGTAACCCTGCTTTTGGTAAGTGCAAGGCATGACAGAATGTGTGCAGATGTTCGTCCTGAGTGCCGTCAAGCACAGGCTGTGCCACTTGGAAAAGGGGCCGGAGGTGATGTTGGCAATGAGATTCAACTCAAAATTACCAACAGATGATAGGCAGCTTGTTTGTTGACTCAGCATCGTGGAGCTCATACTGGCGTGGTGATGAAGCACGGAAGGATCCGTTACGGGGCTAACATCCCATGTTGAAACCAACCTCGGGTGATTATCCAATGAGATGGGAGCAGATGTTAAGCACGGACACCTTATCCGGGGTACAGACGACGTAGCGCAGGCGCGCGGTCGGACTTGGCGTGACCCCGACAATATCGCCGCAAACTGGACTTCAAGCGCCGCGATGTCTTCATTACTGTCTTTCCCTTCCCCTTGACATCACTTAATGTGGCTTCCTGTCTCCCCTAGCTCACAGAAGATGAGCTCCAACGAGGGGCAGCTCAAGCTCCTCACCCTGGGCAACGTCCTGGCCGGGGTCCTCGCTTCCACCGCACTGTCCCTCTTCCTGACTTGGCTGCGGGCTCCTCGCTATGCCAAGGACATCCCTCGCGTGGGCGTGGGCAAAAGCTTCGTCGCGGCCTTTACGGAGATGAAAGGCTGGATTCAGGATGGTTACGAGAAGTACAGCAAGGATGGAAAGGCATTTATCATCCCAGGCTTGCTTGGGACCCCTCCCGAGGTGGTCATCCCGAGGTCACAGATGAACTGGATGCTGGATCAGCCGGATCATATCATCTCAACGGCTGCGGCTCACTACGATATCCTCAATGGAGACTATAGCTTCGTGGACAAGCGGATCCTGGAGAACCCGTATCAGGAGCACGTGGTACATCGCTCGCTGGCGAGGAATCTGGCCGCCCTAATCCCGGGGCTGGATAAGCAAATTCGAACGTGCGTGGACGACATATACGGGATGGACAATAGGGACTGGAAGACAGTCAACATCTGGGATTCTCTGATGATTCTGATCCCCAGGGTGACCAACTTGATGTTCGTGGGCCAGGAGCTGAGCGACAACAAGGAGTACCTTGACAACATGCTGAACTTTACCGAGGATGTCACCAGGGATCTGATGACATTTCCGATGATACCCACGATCATCAAACCCATCTTATGTCCACTTGCTGGACTGGCGTCCAAGTACCACTACCGGAAGACGGCCAAGCACAGCGTGCCCATGATCAAGCAGCGGATAAGGGACATGGCGGCCAAGGAGAATGGCGACCCAGCCTACAAAGACTGGAAGGCACCCAACGACTACATAACATGGACCGTCTCCGTAGCTACGGCAGAAGGTCGGACGGAAGAGCTGAACCCCGTCAGGATCTCCCAGAGACTGCTGCCCCTGAATTTCGCCGCCATCCACACCACCGCCATCACCACGCTGCACGCCCTCCTCGACTTTCTGGGGTGCGACAAGGAACAGGACATCATCGCGACCCTCAGGGAAGAGATCACCCGGGTCCTAGCCGAGGAGCCCGCGGGGCAGTGGAACAAGGCCAAGCTGGCCAAGCTGCACCGGACGGACAGCGCCATCCGCGAGAGCATGCGGGTGAACGCCATGGCGCAGACGATGGTGATCCGCAAGGTCGTCGCCCCCGGCGGCGTGACCAACGAGAACACGGGCCAGCACTTCTCCAAGGGGACCATCATGTCCTGCCCGATCTGGTGCACGCAGCACGACGACGACATCTTTGGGGGCGAGGCGGATCGCTACGATGCCTTTCGGTACTCCCGCCAGCGCGAGGAATACGAGGCCAGATCGGCCGATGAGAAGAACCCCGATGCGGGGCTCAAGGTCGCGAAGATGGGCATGGTGACTACTAGCGTCGAGCACTATGGCTTTGGCCATGGGAGACATGCGTGGTAAGTAATTCTCCATATGGGCTTGTTGTTGCGCCGTTTCTCGCTAACAGAGTGATGGTGACAGTCCCGGACGTTTCTTCGTTGCTCACGAACTAAAAATGCTGGTTGCGTACCTACTTTTGAACTATGATTTAAAACCTCTGGAGGAGAGACCACCGCCAAGCTGCATCGGGAGGACCATGATACCTCCCACGAAGGCGACGATGGAAATCAAGCGGAAGGCTGGTGCGGGTGCAACGTTATAGCCGAGATCGTGGTTGTTCACACCTCGGCATATTGCTGGAGATATACCTGCAGTCGTACAAGCCATAGAGACTCTGCTGCTGTAGGTATGGAAAACAGGTACTCAGCCAGTTGTCATCCTCGTAAACCCCAAGGTTGTAGCCTTAAGGCCACTGCACTAGTACGCCCATCGGCTCATAAGCGTAGCAACCAGCCACTTGACCATAGAAACCGAACACCTCGCCAGCTTCGCCTGGTCGTTGTCTCGCCCAAAACCATCATCCCCTCTTCTTCATCGCCCGAGTACAAGAGTGTCCACTTGATCCTCCTCGCCAAGCAGTTCGACTGGCCTTTCCACTCCAACAGACAACCACACCACGACTTCACTCGCCTCAGCACACACAAGAAGTCAACGGCCAGCACTCGTTCCAAGACACCCAAAATGCTAGCCAAATACACCCTCGGCGCCCTCATCGCGGCCATGGCCCACGGCGCCACAGCAGAGTTCAGCGGCTACTGCAGCTGGTGGAACATCAAAGAAGGAGTGACGCTCTACGGGATCTGTTCCGGCTCGAACACCACATATCCCGTCTCCACCATGCTGGACCTGAACAAGTGCATCGGCGTCAACGAAACGGACAACGCCATGATCTGGCATCCCAAGTGAGTAGCATCACAGAGCTCCTTCCCCCGTGGCCTTCTCGCCCGATACTTGTCCGAGCACGCCCGTTCTGACGTGTTTTGCTCCCACAGTGGCCGGGGCTTCCGCCAGAGTCCCCACCAGGATCGCCCGTTTTGTAGGGACTGCGTCTTACAGAACGACCTGCGCACCATGCAATGCGAGTGCCTCAATAATCTGAAAGTTGGGAAGACGACGACTTCCTCTATAAACCTAAGTAAGCATCATCCGCTGTTTGATACCTCGGAATCTGGCGCGCCGAGATCTGTCGAGTTTGTTCCAGGCGTGCTGATTCATTCTCTCTAGAAGATGGGATCAACGTCACCGAGCAGGGCCGGCTTACTTGCTGAGGATCCATCAGGGCTCACCGCTCGGTGTCTGTTCCGGGTACGGCCGGGCAGGATTGTTGATGAGACCGGGTTCCGTTCTGAGCTGTCTGGGTGGAGGACTCTTATGAGGCCAAAAGTACCTCGCACGTTTGCAATGATGAGGAATTGCTCCAATGGGTACTGTCCCAAATTTAAATCTCTCTTACAACATGCTGCATCCAGCAGCACCTCGGTGGTACAACCCTCGACGTCCAGTTAATATCCACACGGCTAGGAGGCAGATCTCCCGGGCATGTAATTCCAGAAAACACAACCTCAACACCATGCCGGACGCAACTTTATCAGACTCTGCTATGGTTTTAGGCATACCTATTTGTAGTTCGTTGTCTCCTTGTCTGTTGCCACATAAAAAATTGCCTCAACGGAAGTTCATATCCTATGAATGATCAGAATCTCCTTCTGGCTCCTCATCCAGCACATAACATTGTCTAGGACTACCGTCATTGAATCTCATGGCCACTTATAAGCAGCCATGCTGTCAACGCTCTGCTCTTATCTACGAAATTATGTGAACGCTATGGACAGAAAGTCGAGACCGCTTAGTGCCTGCTCCCAACTCTTGCCGAGAAGGGGGGAAACGAATTGCAGAGTGTCTTTGAACGTCCCGGATGAGTGGTCTGGTCCAGACAGAAACAGACACACCCAAAGCCCACCAATGATAAAACACAGGCACGGCTGAGCTCACCTATCCAAACCATGTGAATCCCTTTATTGGCTTTGATCGGTACCCTCCATAACATCCTACTCATCGCGGGCACACACATGCACACATACACACATACACACATACACACAAATCACAAGATCAAGTATGTAGCGCAGATGCAGATACTCAAACATGTCCATTGATAACTATCAATCCAATATCACTTCGCCATACATACCCATCCTCCTATTTGCCGGCCTCGCTTTCCACTATATGCTCGCTCGCTGGATGGGAAAAGCAAAACACACACCTCACCTCGGCTCTGACTGAAGGTTGACACCATGCCTGCCTGCTCCTATAGACCAACAACACCCCAGGCCTGGGCCAGGCCAGCTTGCATATAAGAAGCAGCAGGCTGTCCTTGCCAAGGACTAAAAGACAATCACCAGCGCACACCTCACTCTCACTCTCATCATCGCCCGCCCGTCATTCATGTGTCCAAGTAATTGGTGGTGGTGGATCGATCAAGTGGTTTGACCTCCTCATTAATTCAGCAGTAACCTGGTCTTCTCATTTCATCACTTCGCACCATCCCGGAAGCATTCATTCCCGACTCCGATATCTCTGTTCCCAAGAAATGTTCTCTTTTCCCCTCCAAAATTAAGACTGTCTCCAACCCCCCAAGAGAATACCAAAGGTCAACAGTGGCATATTCAATTGAACCCTCACTCCGTTTCCATGCAAAGACCTGCCCCACACACCAGGCCAGCCCCGACAGCTGAGGCGAGGCACTCACCAACCCCCCGGGAGGTCATCCTAAATCCAAGCCTCCACACCACGCCCAGCACCCGGCATCGGTGTCCTCTGACCTCTGACTGCCATACCCCTGGTCGAGAGAAGTGTCTCCAAGGCATTTGATTTTGTCATCTCAAGGGCGTTGCCTTTGGGCTGGCGTAGGTCACCCACGATTTGCACCGTCCACCAGGATAACGTCCATTATAAGCCGTAAACGAATGTGATGATAATACTACAGGGGACGCAGGCCAAAAAGAAGATTTCGATTGATTGTGCTGTGATCAACTGGGAGAGGGGGATATTGAAACAGGGGGGCTGTAATCCATATATCATCTGTCGTGGGAAGGGTCATAATAATGATACAAGGACCCGAGAGCAAAGGTCCATCACCAAACTTTTGTTGAGGTTCGAAAACCGGGAAACATTGCAAATCAGATTCGTCAGCCGACCACAAAAAAGGTCGGCATCTGACTGAGAGGCGGGGCGGGGGCAAAGCCCATGCCTGAAGACATTGCAAGCAAGCGACGTCGGATTTCGTCATGATTAGATGGTGGCTGAGGCCGAAAGCCAAGGAGTCTGTTGTGTTTTTCCGTTCTTGAGAACAGGATGATCTAGAGGCCATCTAGACGTGTCGTCGTAAAGGCATAACGGTCGTCGGGGCATGGTCGAGGTACACCTCTGCTGAGGATGTGCCTGTTGGAAGTGGGTCGCCTCGGTTGCGAGAGCCCTGAGTTCCAGGACTTGACCGGTGTTGGAACGTGAGCCCGTCAAGCCCATTCAGCCAATGCCCCGTGGATGCTGAGTCGTACGGCATAAAATGGTCGCCCATATAAAGCTCTCTGTTGTAAAATTCCGTGAAACCCTGATCGACATTTGAGAATCGCAGTTCTGCGTCTTCTACTTCTTTTTCGGGGGAGACATCTAGTCGTCAGGTCGTGGAGGTATCAATATTTGGTGGAGTTCCTCCGCTCCGCGTCAAGATGTGTTGATTCGTGACCGTGTACCGCGTTCTGGTAGCATTAGACCGCCCGGGAAATTCCCGTGATCGGCTGGTATGAAAACGAAAAACTGGAGGAACGCAAATTTGCAAGCCAGAAACGTCGCGAAAACTCATCGCATATAAATAAGTATAGATCGGAAAGCATTGATGTGCGCCGTGGGAAGACAGGCTTGAGATTCGTCGGACGGGGTTTGGCTGGGGCTGGGTGATCGATCGTTCCATAATTTTAAGGCTCGAGCGAGATTAACCCAAGAAATGCTCGGCACTAGTGGGAGTAGAGGCTGCTGCTTGCGCCACTCCCGTGGAAGTTCTCGGACGAGTCTGCTCGGAACGCTGTCAGTGACTCCAAGAATCTTGGGATGACAGTTTCGACGAACCGCTGCCACGCTGCGCATGTCCATTGACCCGACGACCGTTGAATCCCACGTTTTCCCAGCCGGTCTCGGGCCCACGAGGCTGGCGCTCAGGCGCATTACGAGCACTGAGACCGTTCACACCGGGTCGCTGACTGCCAATAGCACCAGGGTTCTCCCGTAGGCGGCTCGCCTCGTAAGGGCCTTCTGCCACGCTCAGCGAGCTCAAGTTGTTGGTCACGCCAGAAAGGCTCAAGTCGGATGCGCGGTGGTTGAGACTGCCTCCAGGAGTAGTCGGTGTAGCAGCCAGCCCGCCGAATGCGCTCGAGAGGTCCGGTCGCGAGGACAGACCATGCTCGTTCAGACGTAGGGATGACGTCGGATAGCCCGACTCCCGCGGGCTCGGGGTCCTCGCCTGCAGATTTTGTCCAGGCCTTCCGAGCTCGGCCATGCTCCTGATAGTCCGCAGGTTGGCGATATTGTTCAGACCGTCAGGGCTGCTGTCGGGAACCTCCAGCGCTGGGTTGCCGTGCCGGCCAACTGTGCCGTAGCCATTGGTGCTTGAAGTCCGCTGCTCGCCAAAGTCAATCGTGGCGGCACGCGCTAAGCTCTTGCTGTTGGCCGGATACTGCAGCTGGTCCACGGCTGACACCGGTGTGTGGCTGGAGTTGACAGCCAAGTCGGGAGGCCCCATGTTTTCCTTCCAGACAACTGCACATCGGCTCTCACCGGTACCGTAGGAGCCGTGGTGTAGTCCCATGTTATGAGCCAGTATGTGAATGACGCGACGCTCCTCGGGAGCGGTGGAGGCATCGAAGACCAGGTAGTCGGTATTATTCGCATCTTCCCGGTACGTTCGCATCTTGATGTAGTTGTTCAGGGTCGCGGGATCGTTCAAGTCGTAGTCGCCTGCGGGGAGTAAGCTTCGAGGGCGCTGGTTGACGGACGCGGCTGACTTACGGCTTGGTGACGAGCGCGAGGCAGGGGCCTCGTTTTCCCGGCTATGCAGGGACTGGAGCGAGGCCTGGTGCTGGAGGGTGGGCATCGGGCGATGCTGTTCCTCGAGCTGACCACGCTTCTGGCGCTTCTCCCGCTCGATGCGCTCCCGCTCGTGCTCCGGCAGCATCTTCTTGTACTCAACCCGCAGCTTACGCCCCTGAACATCCAGCTGGTTCATCCGGTCGATGACCTGTCTCGTCTCGTCGGCACTCGAGAAGTTGGCAAAGGCGAGGCCGCGGAACACTCCGTTGTCGAAGTGGTAGTTGAAGGCATAGGGCTGTGGCAGGTTCATCTCCATCATGATGGCCTGCAATACTTCCTTACGGACGTTAAAGGGAATGTTCTTGATGACAATAGCGGTAGGTATCAGGTCGTCCTTCTTGTCGTGGTGCGACTGGCGGCCCTCGGAGAACATGTGCGGCTGAGCCCGAAGCTGGTCCATGCCGTTCATCACCTGGCCGTAAGGGACGCCCTGGGGTGTGTAGACGGGTTGGTTGGGGGCCTGAAGACCAATGCCGGGATGACTGGTCGGGTCAGGTTGTTGCATCCAGTACTGTTGGGGGTGAGGGTCAGCGGGATATCGGAGAAGCGACAACGGAGATCGGCCTGAACTGACATCTGGAATGCCTGGTCTCCTGTTGACGGATCGAGATCTGACATCAGGGATTGGGCCGTTGACCGTGGCTGAGGAGCCGCTGCCGTTGTAGTTCCATGCGGACTGGTTGCCTGCCATATACTCTCCGGGCATGCCAGACACCGTTGGAGGGGGCCCACGTGTGATGCTGTCGAGGATGCCGTACCGGTCCATCATTGGATACATTGAGGCTCCCTGCTGGCTGGCGGCATCCATCTGTTGCTGCTGCTGCTGCTGCTGCTGCCTCTGGCTGGGCTGGCGGTTCGCGCCCATGCCCGAGGGCAGAGTAGAGTACCCGTTCCTTGTAGAGTTTGGCGATCGATTGCCCATGCCACCATTGTAGGAGCCATACGCGGCGAACGCGTCTGGCTGCTGTGGATGGGTCATGATGCTCATGTATGTGTCTTGGCAGAGGCGCGTGGCCGTGGCTGGACTTGCTGGAGTGGATGGGATTCAGGAGTCAGGCGTACAGCTTGCCAAGGAGGCGAGAGAGGCAAGCTGTGCAGACCGAGCAGCAGGATATCTCGAGGTGGTGGAGGTTGTTGTCGGAAAGGAGGGTTGAGAAGTCGCAGGGGTGGAGGATGCGACAGGGTGAGGTGGCGTAAAGCTGTGAGGGACGGTATTAGAGAGGCTTATAATAATGGGGTCAGGATGTGCGGTTGTCTATGGAGGTCTCCAGGAGGCCGGCGACGGAGAGGGAAAAGCAGAGACAGGAGCAGTGACGGGACACAGAGGCAAAGACAGGGGAAGGAAGGAAGGGTAGGGGGCTCACGGGGTTGAAGAAGGGAAGGGAGATTCTCACCGAAAAAAAGAGGTTGCAGTGCTGCAATGCGGTGCGTTGCGGTGCGGTGCTGCGGGAATGGAGGAAATCTCCTGGAGTGGGGAGGGGCCAGGGAGTCAATGGTCCCCTTTATTATTCGATATTGTCACCCGGAGGCGGTCAACGACAATGACGCGAGGGCCAGGCGAGGGGAGTGCAGGACTGGCAGTACGAGACGAGCCGAGACGAGACTGGCAGGGACAGAATGCACGGTCGGCGTCGCAGTTGTTGTCGTCGCCGGTCTGGATCGGGTTGGCCCTTGGAACTCGGACCTTTGACCTTTTGACGGTTGGCCTTGGGGACCTGGGAGGGGCTTATCTCGAGCAGCAGGAGGAAACGGAGGTCTCGCAGTCAATTTTTCGAACGAGGACGGACAGCTGCCACGCTTCCACGCTTGCACGGCAGTTCCCCCAAAAGAAATATGGGGCTGAAAATATTGGTCCTGTCGGGTTGGGTTCGGTGGTGACTGGACGGACTGGGAACTGGGACTGGGACTGGGCCTTGCTGGGGTCGGCGTGGATGGAAGAGGCACACCTAATACCGAAAGGGGAAAGGCGGACAAAACAAGACGGGCGAGGTCGAAATGAGAGAAGGATGGGCCGCCACAGAGCAGAGTCAGTCGGTCGGTCAGGCAAGGTGACAGGGTGAACAGACAAGAGCTTTGAAGGGCCGTGGTCTGTCAGTCTTCTGTCTTCTGTTGTCTGTCTGTCATTCAGTTATTCAGTTACGCGGGGGGCAATCTGCTTGGTGATTGTCGTCGTCCTCTTAGTGTGTGTCTGTCCGCGTGATTGTTGTCACAAGGAGGGAGGGAGGAGAGGAGGGGGAGGGGCGAAAACAAGAATGGCAGCAGCAACAAGGTGGGATGGAGGCGGGAAGCGGGAGACCGGGACAGAGATGGAGATGAGATGAGGTTGTATGTATGAGCTGGCAGGTGGAGGAGGAGGAGGCAGGCTAGCTGGGCTGTACCTACACCTATGCTGTCTTGCAGTGTCAACAACTCAAACTGATGCAGCAAGTTGCAGGTGCAGGGCAGGCGCAGCTTGCAGGTGCAGAACTGCAGGTGCTCTAGTTGCTCTGACTGGTTGGCTGACTCCAAGCTTGGGCCTGGAATGGAGGTGGAATTTGCTTGCCACAGAGCAGAGCCCCCTGCCAGCTACCAGTGCTGTTGAGGTTTTGGGGGGGGGGAGGCACAGCAGAGGAGAAGAGGGGAGGGTGGTTGATGCGAGGTTGCAGTGGACAAGTACCCGGATACCTTGCCTTTGGTGCCCGTCCTGCCGTCTTCAGGTTCAGGGTTGCCCAGGCAAAGTGCCTCAATTGCTACAGCGGTTGGCCCAGCAGGGAGATGGCACAACGGGGAGAGGTCTAGCTGCTGCTAGTTGCCGGCAAGGATCCGACGTAGCGGGCCTAGCGCCTGAATCTGGGTTTCTCAAATGACCTCCATCTCTGCCACAATGCACCTGAGCAGTTATGTCCCATTCGGCCCCGGGGGAACGACTTCTGTTGCGATCTCTGGCTTGTCCTCAGCATTGCCATCCCCCTTCTCCTTTGAAGTCTCTAACATGATTTGTGGAAAGGCAAAGCAAAGGACCCAGTCCGGGAAATGATTTGAATTCTCGTACAGAGAGCTGAATCTAGCATCTGAACTCTATTGTGTATGTACCTGTGTAGTCCACTCAAGGTGAGACCAGCATGCACAACGTGCACCATCACAGAGCAGCCCCAAAATGTACCCGATACTTTGGCCCGCGCTTGCCAGTTGGGGGTAGGAGGTAGGAGGTTGTCCGGATGGCAGGTGCTCAAAGTGGGGTAGCAGGAGGTACGTACACAGAGGGAGGGAGTTAGGCTGCGGCTGGCAACGAAGCCACTTGTCCTAACAGTTGACTCAGAAGGCCAGCCAAACAAAAACTGTCGCCAGGCTGCCAGGCAGGGCCGGCGACAGGGTTGTGGCTTCCAGAAGAAAACGGGCGGGCCCTTCCAATCGAACGGGAAGGGGCCGCAGGACGACGTCGGCGAATTGGGGAGGTGTGGAGACGAAACGCCACGCAGTGAGTGAAAGTAGCAAACGGCAGAATGAAGAGGGAAGAGAGAAAAAAAAAAGAGAGATACGGGCGAACAGAACCAAAATTCTTGTGCCAGGCTGCCTGCTGCCAGGGTGCATGAACCAAACCTTTTCCTTGGCCCACAAACTTCAAAATGAACCGTCATCCCTGGGCGAATCGTCATCGCAGAAAGGGGTTCACCACAGACGCAGCAGATGCACAGATGCACCGCTGCACCAGACACACCCCAGCAGTCCAGAACCCGAGGAGAAGAACCTGGCGAGAGAAAGCTGCAGGCTGATTCCATACTCATACGTACAGTCCTACCCCATACCATTGATATGCGTGTCTCACACACCAATCATCAGCCTGTCAGTGTCGTCGAGTCCGACGCCCGACAGGAAGCAGCTCCGTCGAAATGGAAAGCAGGTCTCAACCCACGGAGCAGGGCACTGCATGCGCAATCTATCTGTAACCAACTCTGCCTGCTGGTCTGATCTGATCTAATCTGGTTGGCCTGGCCTGGTCCCGTCCCGTCCCTCGACGATCCCTCCCATCTGGAGTCTGGAGTTCGCGTCTGTGCGAACAACTGGCGAGGGGCGAGACGAGACGACACTCTGCTGGGAGCCCGGGCTGGGACCTAGGACCACGGCTGGCCGGCCTAACACATCTCAATTAACGTGCGGCTCCCAATTGCTGGCCAGTGCTGCCCCCGGTGGCCCCAGTGGGACGGCATCACGGCCTCTCCGAACCGTGGACCAAAGCTGGCAGGCCCGTGGCAGGCTGGTGCAGCCCATCTCGGCCGATCAGAAGAAGCCCATCCGACGGAACAATACAGCACGGTACGGCACGACACAGTACGGATACAGACCTGACCTGACCTGACACACACAACACAGGAAAGCAGTCATGGCCTACGCCTTCCTGCCCTGCCTGTGCATCTCTAATCGCACAGATCGCCTAAAGAAGCGATCTTGCATATGCTGGCTTGCATGCCGAGTTGGGGCCTGGCTGATCATCACTTCTTCTGTCTCATCTACTGCTACCCACGGTATCTACTACCGCAGGTGCCTACCAACAGAAGGTATGCGGGCGCATACTCCGGCTGTCCGGACGGGGTGTGCTCGACCTGCCCATCCACTTACAATATCCACTTCCGCCGCCGCCCTGTACACAGACACTAGAACCTCCTGACCTCTTCGCCGCTGAGGCGAGGCCCGGCCCATCCGCTGTCTCGGCCGCATGCTGCAAGCTTTGTGCGGCTGGCGGGGTGCGCGTGCGGGTTTGCGGGTTGCTGCGGTCCCATCGACAATATTGTACCTGCCTCCATCGCAGACTCCCTCTCCGTTCCTCTCCTTTTCTGCTCATACTACTCAAAGGATGAGCCGAGGCGATGCAGCAGTTCAACGGATCTGTACGCCTACTACTGAAGTCACCCTACATTTAGAGGCGGGCCTGCTCACTTCGCACTGGCGGCTGGTGCTGCTGCTGCTGTGTTTACTGGCAGGTACATGGGCACATCACACGCCTCGAGGTATCTACACGCTGACAATACATGACCCTCCCCATTCGTCCCCTTCCGTCATGTTCCTGCAGCTTACCTTGTGCGATCTGCACATATCCGTCCCGACCTTCAGGCAAGTGCACCAAGGACGAACTCTGCCCTGCGCAGGCCATCTCATGGGCCGCCCATGGGCCACTGCGCGCCAACCTACCTCCCACCCTCGCGCCATTGTCACTCACCACCAAGTTGAATGAACACAGTAGCCTATGTGCCGCCTCGAAAGATTGCGCCATCCCATCAGGAAACCAACACGGCCCTGCTGTCTCGTCATCACGGCAAATTCCAATAACTAGAGGGATCCTCGCGTGTGACGTGGCACAGAACATCGTGACCCCCCCCCCTTCTCTACCTCGCCCAAACAGGCGACCAGCGTTGTCTTCTTGGCCCTGCTCCCTTTTACACAAAGCATACACCCCCCACAGAGCTCTTCCGCCCTTCGGCTTTCGGAACCCTGCGCGCCGGCGTCTTCCAGATCACAGTCGCACGCTACGGATTACAGGCAAGTACGCGCCCCCCGCGATGGGCCCTGCCAACCGGTAACACCGCATGTGTTTGCACGGCGGCGCAAGCTCTCCCGGCTCGCACGCTCTCCTGTCACCACTATGGCCCAGCAGCAATCTGGCCGATCGTATTGATCGCCTGCCATCTACACCTTGCCGAGATTGCCCCTTCGCCTCTTTGGATGCCCAATCCTGCCAATTGTGGTTGCAGCCGACGATCATCTCCCAAGACCAGGTTGACTACCACCCGCCCGGGTCACCACCACTCCTCCCACCGCGACCCTGCCATCCCGATGCAACGCCCCAGGAATGACTACACCTCACCATAGATGATCATGATGAGATTGGCACGCCATCGAGGGCGAAATCGACGCTGCTCTGGGTAATTATTGTCATCAGCTCCCTCAGCCTCCTTCGCTTAGGCACGTGGCAAGGTCGCATTCGGAATCTCGGTCATCGCCATGTCGCGTGTCCCCGTTGGCGCCGCCGGCCTGCGAGTCTGCGACACCGGGGACGCAGGGAGAGATTGCCATCAATCTCGCGGCCCTCGAGTACCTCGGCTTGCCTTCTACTTTGCTTGCTATGCGGGATGTCATCACACCGGCGCTGCACCAACATCTTCAAACTATGTGTGCGCGGCAGAAGTCTCACGGCCAACAAGCATACATATGTTGAAATCTCCCCGGCCTGAATGCATACGAGCAGTAGCAAGTCCGGCGATGGCCCACTCTTGGCTCACCTTTTCCCTATTCAGTGAGGCCCAGTTCACCAGGCACACGAGCTTTCTCCGGCGGGATTCTCGCCTCGGAATTAGGCGAGATGACGGGCAGTTTCTGGATAGAGTGCTGACACGTCTTCCCCCCCCCCCTCAGTTGCTCTCCTAGCCCTGTCACAGAGGCGAGGGCCCGGAGATGACTCCGTACGACGGGACCCCGACTATCAAACAGACCTGTCGTTCTTCTGGAAGGCCGGCCACTTTGTTCTGTCGCAGCGCTAGGCAACCACTCGGAGACATTGGCGGAGAAAGAAACGAGCAGCTGGATGAGTCGCATATTTGATGTGTCATGTGATGGCTACCCTACTTTTTATGTCTCGCCTATCTTTCCTTTTTGTCCCCCTGCTGCTCGTACTTTGACTCTAAGACAACACGAAAAGCCACTGCCCCCGAGAATCTCAACTCCTGAAGCCATCATCGGACTTGAACGTGGGCAAAAGACATCTCTTTGCACCGCACCATCTTCGCGTCCCCCAGAGCGCACAAGACGACACCAAACGTCAGTGCAGCAACCCGCTGCACAAGATGAGGGGGGAGAGGGGCGGACTGAAGAAGAATCCACTCCTTCTTTTGATCTGGCATTTGTTTCTAGAATGAATTCCCCGAGTGGAGTTGAGGGGAAGGGTCGCCGCCGCACCGCAGGCCACTATCCTAATGCAATTTCCCGCTCCGCTCGATTCGGGTTCGCGGGACCCATTATTACCAGGCATGGATGGATTGGAACATTTGGGAAATCTTGCTCAGCCTTCTTCTTCCTTTCAGGGGGTCAGAGCCCAAGTGGGACCCCCGTGTTTTTTGGTATTCCTTTTTGTTTCCTTTGGCGAAGAAGAAAGGAAGCTCGGGCCAGCTGGACGGCCGGCCGGCCCTGTTTGGGTGGTTGACTGTTTGGGATACTGTGTTTGCATACCGTGCGCGTGTTTGTGATTGTGCGCTGCGTGCGTGCGTGCGTATGTGCGTATGTGCGCTGCTTGTGCTCCTTTCTTTTTGTTCTAAACCTCACCCCTCCCCTTCCAGATCGGCAGCGATTGCCGTCCGCGCAGCACGGAGGTAGGCGATAGGAGTCGGGAGGAGCCAGCCCTTTTTGACGGGCTGGGCCTCTAGCGGGAGTCCCTGGATTTATTATCACTTGTAGTGTATTTGTGAGCATATTTTAGCTGACAGGGTCGCTGCTGGGGAACTTCCCGGCGTTTGGCCTGGCTTATCTCATCTCCAGGGGTGCGCGTGTGCGGCCCTCATGCGCCGTGAAGTATAATACCCACATTCCCTTTTACTCTCCGAGGGCCGGTGGGAACCTTTCGGAGATGCCCACTGTCTCGGACTTTGGTTTGATACTGGTGAGGCATAGACTTGTACAATTATGGATTGTTCAATGAGCTAGGTCTCGAGCTGGCGGCCAATTGGGCTCGAGGCGAGGTCATCGATCCTCTTATAGTGGTTCGATATAAATCTACCAACATTGTGTGACGTCTGATGAACCATGCGTGACCAAGTCCACGTCGTGCTCCTCGCTTGGCCACTTGAAGGCCCAAGGTGAATTCCTTCTGCCATCCTCCCAGCTACAGCGTCTGGGACGTCACATGCACGAGCAGCTTCGACTGCGTCGCCATCAGGCTCAGGTATCCGCCTCCACTGTAACGAGTCTGGACCCAGCCTCAAGGTGACTACCATCGCTCCCAGTAATAATATCGGGGCTCGTCCCGAGGTCCTCATCATCCGCCCGTCCCGCTCCCATCCTTGTCGAGCTCGTGCCGGGCCCCGGGGCAAGCGACGTGCAGGACTCTGGGATACAAAAAGCCACGTGATCTCGTCCTCAGCAAAGCCGCGAAGGCCATCGCAGAACCGTGGCCGCTGTGTCCTGGACGCCGTCACGGATGCCTGCTGGCGCAGGTTTCTCGATGAGGCGAAGAAGAACACGTCAAGGCTTCTAGAGACATCTTCGGCCAACCGGGTCCCGGCCAACTCCCCCACGATGTTGCATATGTCTTGCCCCTGGCTGCTTGACTAACCCGACTCCACACCGCGCCTGGAAAAGGTATGCTTGGGAGATGGAAGAGCGAGTGCCTGGGAGTGCGTGCCTGGGTAACATATCAAAAGACACACATACAATAAAATCTCCAGTGGGCAAGTGGCAGTTCGAGGCGCAAATGCGCCCAAGAATAGCAGAACAACAAAAGGTCACCTCGATACAATGCTTCCGTCTAGGCAGGAGAGAACGTGTAAGTGTTATTGCTCTACAGAGGCGGATAACCAAGGCCTGTTTATGAGCCATTCATAGCGATCCTCCGCCTCTTGCTGGGTTCTCCGTGGGCTCATCAGCCTGTCGCAGACTTGAGCCCAGTTGTTTCCCTCCCTTCGCAATCCCAATAATTGCTGGCTCTGCTGAGAGCTCCAAAGATAGCAACCTTGACGTATCAAGAACTTCCGCATGGGATTGATGTGGTATCGAGGGCAGTACGTTTCATTAATCTGCTGCCATGAACAACCCTGCGCGATGTTTGTCTTTATCTCGTGCAAGTTTGCTTTTAAGTGAGCCCTAGTTCGAGCAGCCTCATCTACTACATGCTTAGGACGATGGTTGCGTTGCTTCGGGTGGCCCGGCTCGTTGGGGGAAACTGGCCGATGCGCCTCCTGGACGCTGTCATAACTCGGCGCTGAGCTAGTGTTGGAAGCTGCGGGAGCCTGGGTAACTGCGTCGGGTTGGAAGGAGGGCTGACCGGCACTTGTGTAATTTGGACGGCTCTCGGGATATGCTGGGCTGCTTGGTTGGTCGTTGAAAGCCGCGTACAGTTGTGCCCGAGAGGACTCTCCCGCCTGTGCGTACCTGCTTGACTGGTCGTTGAAAGCCGCGTATTGTTGTGCCCGAGAGGACTCTCCCGCCTGTGCGTACCTGGTAGTGGGCCTCGGTACGTGCCAGCCCTTCAAGAGGTTGTAGCGCACCTGGACATCCCAAATCGTTCGCCATGGATTGCTGAAATACTTGTCTCTGATTGGCGCCAGGACTTCGATGGGTTCTCTCTGCCCCAGTACCATCTTACGCAGCTGGTCGTCCTGCCACTCTGGCCAGAACGCCCCGAGCGTTTGCGCGCGGGATTCCAACAACCGAGGTGTGACGTTGTCTAGATGTGGGAAGAATTCATTCTTTATCTGGTCAAAGGTCCAGCCCCCTGCGACAGTGCTGATGATGCAGGAATCGCCATCCGCCGAGAAAATGACGTTCGCCGTCTCAGCAGTGCTTTGGTAACTCGACGTTGTAGCTGGTGGGGGACCGTAGCCTTGAGCTTGGCTGTGTGAGGTCTTCAGAATGCCTAGATTGCCAAAGCTCTCCGTGACTTGCGCCACTCGTGCATCCTCAAAGGCCCTGGGCGCCGGCCGTTTGCTGGAACCCTCCCCGGACTCAGGCGAGATACGACGTTTCTGAGGCGCCTTGCCTTTCGGGTCATAACTCATGTTGACTGTTTGGTATGGAAATTGATTCTCCTTTGAGGGCGTGTAGAGATGTGTTCCTGCAAAGGGTCTCATAAGGGTTTTCCAAAGTTGAGGACTTTAACCATTTTGACGAGAGGAAGAGGTGGATCTGCCTGGAAGAGTTCAGCCGTATTTACATGAAAGATATAGCGGGTGACATCTTCCCAACTTATAGTCATAAGGGGCATTTTGACCAGTCATTCATGGTTCATCCCAAGTCTCAGGACGTGACTGAGTCTCACTGTCTTGTCAGTTCGTGCAAATACTAAGTGTGAGGCTTCTAATTTTTGAACATGATGCTGCTGGAAGACCCCGATGTGAAGACAGGATGGTTCGTTATTGGAGACATTCTGCGAGCCAGGAGCGGCTGAGGAGCATGCTTCATACGGACAGTTGGGCTGGCCTTGAAGAGAGGCTCGTGCTCTCTCTCAACTGCTGAACATGGCCAGATCCTGGTGTCAGTCTGGTGGATGGTGGACCAGACCTGCACTTGGCCAAGGTTGGGGTACCACCGCTAAAGACGAGGGACTGTTAGCAATACCCGTAAGACTTCAGAATCAATTCACCCAGGTCATGAATGGTCTCACAAGAAATATCACACACCCTTAGACCATGGGCAGAAGGAGTTCCCCACCAGTCTGTATCTGCGTATCATTCAAATTCTACCAATTACCAGAGCATATACTCAAGTTGATACCACTGACGTACAGCGAGATAAGGCGTCCGCTGCAGAGCTGCCTGTTGATAGCATTTGGGCATCGCACATGAATGGCATTTGTCAGAGACGTGAAAATATTGAATCATGTCTCTTCCTAATGCTATGAAGTCCAGCTTATGCACTCTGCTCCAATCCAAAAGATCCGGAAAACTGACTTCAACTACCGCTCTTCCGTGAAATTTGTTCTGGATCACCTTGTTGGCTGTCTCATTTTGTTCCTTCTTTCTCCAATCCCAGTCTATGACGCCGTCCCTGGTTCCTCGTACAAATCGTAAGGATTGGCCTACCCCCTTGTTCCACATCTACAGCACGCCTCGAAGATGCCTCCAACGAATCTGGACAGCGTCGGCGCGGCGAGGGGGATTGAACTTTTCGCCGATAGAGCCCCAGTCAACTTCCGCATTCCCATATCTCAGAACTTCATCCCTTAGCTTCTGATTATCGTCCTCACTCCACTTGGCGCCGATCATCTTCGCACGCTTTTCGAGATTGTATGGGATAACGTCTGGAAACCTTTCCCGGCACATGCTTTTATAACTTATGCCTCGAGCCACCTGGAGACAGATGTATGTATCGTCTGCGACTGTATATTCATGGGGTCTCTTACGCCTCTGTTTGTTCAAGTTGGGCGGGCGTTCGCTGAGGTACTTCAATCGCCCTTGTATCTCGGCTTCCTTGCGCTCTGGACCAGAAAGCCGTTTTCGAATTTCAACCCAGTTGTCGCCGATATCCTGCTGTAGTTTAAGCAAATGGTTGTCTTGCTCATCCGACCATTCTTCGTATCCAATCTTTGTCAAGATGCTCTCTATGTCCTTTGCTTTGCGTCTAGGAGTGAACCCTCTAGCTATATCTGCGAGTGTATAGCACCGTGCCATTTTGACTTTGATGACGTCAAGGTTTTGATCTGTCCACTGATTATCGAAATGAGACTCGACTTGGCCGCGGCCGGCGACGCTGCTACCTGGTTTCGAGCCGCCCGATGCGTAGCCGAGGACAGGTTCAGACACTGCTTGAGGGTTGTCGTAACCCCGTGGTAACCGAGAGCTGGGGCCCACGAGACTCTGACTGACTGTCCCGGGTTGGGATGAAGACGTGTTAGGAGTTTGGTAGGCTGGATTGACCGCGGGGTATGCCTCGGTTGACGGATTTCTCAGGTTGTAGTCCTCGCCTATCTTCAGGGGCAGCTCTAGCGAATCGTGGAGTGCGACATTCTGGGCCGGTGACCACTCGGCGCCTAGTTCACGCGCACGATTTTCCAAAATTTGGGGGCTGAGGTCGAATCGGTCACTGAAAATGATGTCCTTTATGTCTTGGAAATTCGCACCAGTGGCAACAGCAGTGCGTAGTTTGATATCATCCTCAGCGCTGAGCTGGCCGGCCGCAGTGGGTATCGTGCTTCTGTAGGCCGACGTAGGAGGATATTGGAAGCTTTGGTATTGACCTTGGCTGCGTGAGGTTGTCATGAAGTCTGGATTTTGGAATCCATGGGCAACTTGGGCCACTTGTGGATTCTGGGGGACTCCAGCCCACATGGTAGGCATGGGAGGTTGCGGGAGGTTGTAGTATGGAGTTTGGCTATGTGAGGCCGTTGTGAGACCTACATTGCTTAAACCCTGAGTTACTTGGGCCAATCGTGGATCTTGGGGGTAAATAGGTGCTGGTCGTCTCCTGGAACTTTGCCCAGATTCAGGCGAGTGAGGACGTTTCTGGCTGCCTTTCCCCTGTTGTTGAGAATTCATGTTGCTCCCGTGATGTGGATTTGACTATGAGAATGTGTGTAGTGTATGAAGATCGACGTTACCGTGCTAAAACGTGAAAGCGGTGAGCTTGGAATGCTGTTGATGAAAGAAGCAGCAGATCAAGGTTGGAAAGGTGGCCTATATTTATATGAAAGAGACTGTGGGTGACTGTCCACGAATCCATCGTCACAACGACCATGTTGACCACTGCGTCACAAGATTTTCCCGATTCTGAGGCTATGACTAGCCGACCATCTCATCGGTCGGTCCGTGGATTGTCAGCCTTAGTTAATTTCCAATGGGGGATGGTCCAAAAGTAGTCGCAGTCAGAAATGCGCTGTACAAAGATAATGAGAGGAAGGCTGAACGTTGGAGCTTTCTTCGCCTTTCGTGTCCAATACTTTCTGCCACATCTCATAATTGACCACCAAAATGCTGACCGGCTCTATGATAGATACCGCATGACTCCGTTGACGGAAATGAAGGGCTAGTCGCTTGCTGCAGAAATGTACACGACATCTTCTTCATTTAGGACACCAAATTCATATCCAGACCTAAGATGTACCTTTGTTACGGGTAAGTTATCATGAAAATGCATCTGGCAGCTTCGGCGCTGGCGTAATAATGGCAGTTGGTTGCACGCAAGATCGCATGGCTCCTTGAACTTCTCGAACAGTCCGATTTTCACAGAATATGTTCTATCAAGAACTCCTCAACCTAATGTTCATTGCGATCTTGTCGGTCATGTAACAGTCTGAAGCTATTTCAGTGTATTGCACCCGACCCAAACGCCTGACCACAAGGGCAAGATCGCCCCGTCCCAGGTCGTAACAATCCACTATGCATTCAAACGCCTACGTGGTATCCATTTCGTGACAAGGATCATTTTTTCGGGCAAGCAGAGCGGATCTTGCGGCCCGATAATCAGACAGCCTGCAAGAGAATCTAACATGATGCTTCAAACCATGTTTCCCATTCCGTCGTCAGTGCCTTAGCCGGTGAGATGGACCTCCACTGGTAGAGACTTTGTCCAGAACACCCCAAATATTCTTTGCCCCTGGGAGTGGAATGTGCGCTGTGATGATGCAGAATTCTTATTGGAGAACTGGGCGAGTGAAAAGGGTGCGTCGTGCTTCAACTTCAAGGCTGCCTGTTTCCGGGAAAATATTCATGTTCGTCGCATTTTCTGCGTATTAATATATCCTCATCGTTAGAAACTGGCCAAAACTATCGATTACTAACCCAGAACGACCCGTTTACCTGTGAAAAGCTCTAAGGGATGAGGCAGAATGCTGCTACCCGGCGCTCCCTCATTCACTGGAGACACTCCAGATGTTGACAAAAAGAGACGTACATCTCTTCCCCCCATACACTATGCATGTGACCTGCGTTTTGATTTTTCGTGCTGTTGACTCCCAAGCTCTTGCTGCTCTTCCATTGGACTATGGAATCTACCAGGTATTCATGACGTATCTATGAATCTCTTCCGCTCCATCCCTTTGCACACTGGTACCAGCAGCAACTTTGCCCCCGTCCGTGCCTTGCTGAACTTGTATACCGCGCAAGTAAGCGCCCTCATTATCTGTCCACGTTTCCCAACTCTCCAAAATTTATCACCACATGCAGCTTTATCCGGATGAGGAAAATTGATGTCTCGGCACTCCGACAAAATGCCATTCATCGTGGCTAGCTACCTACTCCTTGAGTCTAATCACTTCTCTGGGCCTCCACAATCTGTAAATTTCGTGTTCAGTCTCACAGACTTTAGTGAATTTGGTGCTGATACCATGAGTTGTACCGTTTTGCCTGCCTTTTTAGGTTTCATCTTCCTCCAATTCCAGCGCACAGCACACTATGTGCCTTCCCTAGTATCTCTTCTTCTTCAGGTCTTAATGGTTGGACGTACCTCAAATCTCGTCCTCAGATTCCTCATCTTCACTGGTACTTATCTCCTCTTCTTGCAGGTACCTCCATCGACGCTTCACCAGGTCACCTTTGCGCTTTGGGTCAAGCTGTCGCCCGACAGAGTCCCAGTCAAATGTGGCATCAGGCTCGGGTTCCAGATCCATGTCACGCAGCTGTTCATCATCGCTATCCGTCCAATTGGCGCGTATGCGTATGGCACGCTGTCGAATGCTCATACTGCTGAAGCCGCGGAGTCCTCTTCTGGCCACATATGCATAGGTCCTGCCTTTGGCCAGTTTGCGTCTCATCTTGTCGTCGTCTTTGAATCCGAACCTGCGCCGCTGCTGTTTGGTCGTTTGATCTCCTTTGAGGCATTGATAACGGGCTTCCACTTCGCGTTTGATTCGCCGTTTACCAACAAGCGTGCTGCTAATTTGAGCCCACTCATTATTACCCTCGTGCGGTTGCAATCCAAGCACCTCTCCGTCTTCTTCTGTTGTCCATGGCGTCCAACCGTCCCTGTGTAGAGCTTGCCGAAGAGTCGATTTAGGGTAAACCGAAAAGCGTTCTTGTGCATTTATCTGGTCGAGGGAAAGACCATTGGCCATTTCGCACCTGATGTCTCCTAAGTCGACTTCTGTTAAGTTTCTCGATCGGCCACGGCGCACACGTTCTCCCTGGCCGGCGGCGCTGCCACCTTGATCCTGATTGCCCGACCCCCTGCCACGGAAAGGCTGAGACGACACGTGGCGGCCACTGTAGTCCTGCCCTTCACGGCCGGGGAGAGGCGACTGTCCCTGGCCGCGCTGTTGAACCACACCTTCAGATTCCCGAGATCCCTGATATCGATCTTTTTCGTCTTTGGGCATTCTGCGCCACTTGTCCATGATTGCTCGCCTGGTCCGACCGGGGATTTCCATTTCCACGCCTACCCATTTGCGACCGTGTCGGGCTTGCCACTCCACAAGTTTCTGCACCTCGTGCCTTTCCCATGCGGTGTGATTATCGAGAAGTGGCGTGGCCTCCTCAGCAACCTCTTGATTGGCCTGGGGTGGCAGAGGCTCACCGGGCTGGGAAATCATGGGATACTGTCCTGGATCGTTCTGATGAAAGTACTGTCCGGGATTGTTCTGATGAAGGTACTGTCCGGGATCGTTCTGATGGATACCAGGCAGCTCAACTCGTGGATCAGACCGGCCTTCACCCCTCAGCCACGAAACACGAGAATTGACCTCATGGTCCAATCTCATTGGGCCTCCTGGAAGACTACTTAGGCGTTCCCGGATGACAGACATCGTAAGGCCCTGGTCCACCATTGCCAGTAGTTGGTCGTCTTGCTGCGGTGTCCACGCCAGATGGTGAGACGAGACGAAGCGTCGGACTGATTGGACGTCGAGTTGCGCCCGCGTGGCTATGCTGTCAAGGTGGGCGTCGTAAGCAAGCGACATCCGCACATACCGTTCTTTGTCCGGGTCGAGAATTGACTCATCCTCTGGAGCGGATTGTTCATAGCCGGTGAGGGGTTGCTCATTCGACCCAAATTGATTCGGCATAGGAGCAAGAAGGGCTGAAATTCCAAGGTTACGGGCCCAAGTACCTGCCGCCCGAGAACTGGCGCCTGGTTGGCTCGGGCGGGGCTGAGCGTAGGATGTGAGACCTAGACTCCTGAAGCCCTGAGTGACTGGTGATGTTCCTACTGTCTGGTAGGCACCATGGGCTTGTTGAGCATCAGAGACTCGGTTGAGATATCGATTCGGATCTTCGATTGGTTGCTCCGGTGGATCGTCAATGTAAGATTCGACTGGAGGTTCGACTGAGGGGTCGCCTAGGGGCCCGGGGGGGTAGTCCTCGTCTAGGGATCTGTCTAGATGTCTCTCTGCGTCCTCATCTGAATACCCGTCTGAGGACTCGTCTGAGGACTCGTCTGAGGACTCTTCTGAGTACTCGTTTGAGTCCTCGATTGGCTGTTGAAATGGCTGATAACCTGCGTATCCGGCTGGTTGGTCGCCGCGATGCTGACTTGGATAACTCATGTTGGAATCTATCGGGACGAGTGTCCAGAAATACCAGGATTTGGTAGAAAGTGAGCAGGGAGGTATGTCGTCAGTTATTGGCTCCTCAGGTGGGCAATAAAGGCCGCGTCAAAATGATGAGCTTTGGTTGTGCGATGCGAAACGATCGAGGGCAGGTTCAGGGCAGGAAGTCCAGGCCCCTTATATAGGAATGAAAATGGCAGTGACTGCCCGGATTCATATTTCACGAAAGACAGTTGCTACAGTGGATGACCAAGTGTACCTAGGTAGTGGGTCCGGGACAGTGACTGACTAACCTAGGTCTTTCTGCCCGTCGACAAGGAGTTCACAACATAACTGAATTTCTGGCGGTATGTGCAGGGGCATCGTTCCGTTATATCCACTGAGCCCTCATATGGACCAGAAGTTGAAGGTGCGAGAAGGCAGAGCGGCATGCCAAGCGTATGCCATGCTCAGGTTATGAGTTTCGATGATAAAACTTATTTCACTCCAGGCGTTACTATCTCCTGTTGTCACAGGGAAAGAAGTGGCCTCAGATTTTACGCAGCCGATTCGGGGCGGAATGTCGGTCCCAGGTGTGATCTGATCATATGCAGGCCATACAGTGTTCACTGCATCCTAACTCGGGTTCCCGATCGACATGTTGCATTTTCGAGAAGTGATGCCCGGGAATTCTTAACTTGAGGGAGCTCAAGATTTACAGACATCGAAAACATGACAGCAAGGCTAAAAGATAAGAGGACATGTTCAAATGTTTCAACTCGTCGGCAAAGAGCCTTCACAGAGGAGCATTTGTCAATTCGAACATGCCAAAATTGCACATTGTCATGTGAGTGTCTATTACACAGATTATGTCCTCCAACTCTATCCATGAATTCATCATTGGTTGAAGCTTGCCGGCGCGGTATGAGATGCGAGGTATCATCTTCTTTGATGCCGGGCCGACTCCCCCGGTTGACCTTCTTTGTCCTCCGCCACTAATCGTCTTGCATGCAAACTCCGGGGAGCACGTGGGTGACACAGAAACCTTCTCGAACTTTTTGGTCCAAGGCGTCGGGACAAAGGGGGTTTGCCGACCCGGCCGTCACAGAACACTATATTTGGGGATATCCGTCTGGGAATGTCGCAGACTCGGCAGCGGGAAGTCTTGATGGGTGGTGGACATATTTGGGCCGCCCTCTTTGTTTTGTGGCGGCAGGGCAGGGCTCGGGATGTTCCTTGGCTGCTACTTATTTGCTGCCGACTCCCAGCACCAAGGTTGTGCCTCGAGGCTGTTTCTGATGATCTGAAATCTCATTCTCTGTGATTTATTCGCATCTAGGCGCCGCGAGTCTCTACAAGTGCACAGCTTCAGCATTTAGCATCCTGGACTTTGATTTATTACTGTCGACATACGTTGACTTTGTCTTGTCAGACTTCATCGCCAGTCACCATTACAACTCCGTCTCTTGAAGAGACCAGACAGCACCTCATCACCGATTCCTGTGACCAGATTCGAAAGGACCCTCCAGATCTGAAGTTTTTGCAACTTTCTTCTCAGCTGTTCGACATCAAGTTCCATCACGCAAGTCCTCTCAGAAGCAATATAAAATGCCTTCAGCCAGCACATCACAAAACACCTCATCCTCGCCATCACACAACCAACCACGCGAAATGAAGCGCCTCATCACATCCCTCCGGAAAGCCCCGACTCCACTCTCATCACCACTCCCACCATCCCCACCACCAACCCCCTGCCCCTGGCTCTGGCGCTGCCACTCCTGCTACACAATCTACCGCCTCGCCGTGACCCGGCGCTGCCTCGACTGCGACCACACCTTCTGCCTGGGCGAGCCCGCCTCCCCGCCAAAGGGCAAGAAGCGCAAGCGCGGCGGGCCGTGCAAGGCCGAGTTCGACTACACGGGCTGGAAGGCCTGGGGCTCGTGGCGGCGGACGGTGCTGCTGAACGGGGACAACAACAACAACAACAACACCAGGATTATCACCGGCAGCAACGAACAGAACTGGGGCAACGAGCACAGGGCCGCCACTGAGCTTCGCGGCGAGGAGGCCCGCTTCGAGGACAAGCGCGAGCGCCTGTTCCTGCGCAGGCGGCACAACTGCTTCCTGCACTGCGACTTCCCCAGCGAGTGCCACCACTCGCTGTTCCGCGCGCAGCAGGAGGGCCGCCCGATCCTCCGCGAGGCCGAGGCGCTGGACGCCGCTGAGGCTGCTGCGCTGCAGGAGGCGGAGGCGGAGGAGTGCGAGAGGGAGGGCAAGCGCTGGACCAGGCGGCTCACCGTGCAGGAATATAAGCAGCGGCGGGCCGAGCGGCGCAGAAAGTCGGTGTCAGCTGCGGTGGCGGGGAGGTTCGCCGAGGATCTCTCGACCGTGACTGAGGGGGATGACAACGATGACAACGACAGCGTCTCGCCCTGTTCGCCGACGTCTCCCGACCCGCCGGGCGACCTGATGCGCGAGGTATCGCCCGTCGAGTACGACGAGGACAGCGAGCAGCCGCTCTCTCCCTCGAGCGGCCGGCGCCGCAGCAGGACCTCGCTGCTCATGACGACGGACACGCCGGTCGACTTCGCGACCACCGCGGCACCGCTCAGCTTTGACGATACCTACAGCGACGACGACGAGGACGACGATTACAACGGTGACGGGGAGCCTGAGACGCACAACGATGAGCGGCACCGCGCCAAGTCCCGCCGCAAGATCGCCCAGCTCACGGGCGAGGGCCTCGAGTCCTTTGGGCCCTTTATCCTGGACACCTCCGCGGCGTCTCCGACATCACCATCTGCTGTAGCAACCACCCCCCGCGCGGAGGATAGGACGGGGGCAGGCAACCAGCTCACGGCAGCCCACGACCTCCAGGCCGCGTGGAGCGAGCAGGCCTGGTTCAGCTCCTCCTCCTCATCAACCCCGGAGCCGCTTTCCCCAAAGAGCCCCGAGCGCGCGGGCAAGAGGGACAGGATGCTCGCGCTGCTGGGGCGGCGCGGCAGCGGAGAACCATCCAGCCCGTCGCGGTCTTCCCATGACGTGTTCAACATGCCCACGATGCAGCATGCTCAAGAGGACCATCGGCGACAGGATCAGCCACACCACGCCGACGCGACGGCAGTGGCAGGCGAGGAATGGGAATCATGGTCCGACTCGTCCTCGTCCTCCACTTCATCCAGTGCCTCACTCCTCTCGTCATCGAGCACCGAAAGACACATAGGGGTGGCTGTGCCCGGGCCGACGATCGTGGATGACGACACCGACGAGGACGGGGACGTCCCCATGCATGATGCCGCTGCGCCGCCGCCGGCGTCCAAGGACGTCGGCGACGAGGACATGGGCACCCCAATGACTCCCACGGGCGAGCACGGCGGCGGCGCGAGGGGTGACGAGGCGCGGGACCTCAGGGCGCTGCTCAGGATGAGGAACGCGTTCATGAGGGGAGAGATGATATGATTTGATCTTGGGATTGTGTCCCTCTTTCTTTGGCCCAATACCGTGACAAGAAGTGCGTCACTATTCTTGGATTTCTTCTTTCCTATGTAGATTGGCATTCCTGCAGCATGAGATTATTTGAGATAACAGTGGTAAGGGAAGCGAGCGACCCATAGCATTTCTGCATTCACGATAGACTGTGATACAACTCACTGCATGCATTTTTTGGGAGTCTGGTTTTAGCAATTGGAAACAATAAAAACTCAGCATTGCTCCTGTTACTAAGTAGAGATATTCTGTCCTTAGCACTCACACATACCTCCTACTCCTTCCCCCTTCCCCACTGGGATCTTTGGACCACCCGTGTGCCCCAGTCATCCTGTAAACGCGCGAAGATACCGAACAACGTTTGTGGAGCCAGGAGTAAAAAACAAGGAAGAAAAGCTCTGTTGTTACACACCCGACGCGCTGCCTTTTCCCCGCAGCCCAGAGGCCGGCGGATCCATGCGCCAGGACGAACTCTGACACAGCCCTGCGCGTCCCCGGTGGTAAGGTCAAGTTGGACCACCAGTAAACATCATCCAAGGTGTCTGTACCATGCCCAAAAAAACCGCCATGGCCTTCGTCTGCCCAGTCGCAAGGTAGCCTTCCTCAAGCAAAAGCCCCAGCTGGAACGCGAAACGCCTGCTGAGAGGACTCGTAGGACCAATCGCGTCGGGCCGAAAGGCGGATAGCAATAATCATCTTCAGAAATCATCGTCGCGTCCAGTCAGCCCCATCCGAATCCAGCCTTTTGGCGAGATTAGGCCTCCTGAGCCTTGAGCTTCTTCTTCTGCTCAACCTTGAGCAGGAGCGCACGGTTGATGTGTGGCAGGACACCACCGAAGGCGATGGTGGCGCGGATCAGGGTGTCGAGCTCCTCGTCACCACGGATGGCAAGCTGCAAGTGGCGGGGCGTGATACGCTTCACCTTGAGGTCCTTGGCGGCGTTCTGCAGAACAGAGATCGCATCAGCATCAACAGTACGTTTGGGGAGGGTTAGGCAGCAGTAGAGTAGACGCTGCGGTGCAACGCGGAGACGGATGGGGGAGACAGAGGAATGACTCACGCCTGCGAGCTCGAGGACTTCGGCCGTCAGGTACTCGAGGACAGCGGTAACGTAGACGGCAGCCTTGGCTCCAACACGCATCTTGTTCTGGGTGTTTGCCTTGAGGAAACGCTTGACACGACCGCAGGGGAACTGGAGGTGGTAGAGGTCAGCGATCAGTTCATGGGACGCGACAGTGAATGGCCCGATGCAGCACGACATGTCAAGCCGAGAGCCGAGTTCGATGCCGTCCACGCGATCCGGCGCAGAGCCGTGATGATGCGAGATGCGATGCCAAGTCCACCGGTGATGTGCCTGAAAAGTCGGATCGAGCTAGGGACAGCCGTGTCATCGATGCGTGCAGCGTGCAGCGTGCGCACGTCGCGTGTATCCTGATGAAATGTTTGATCGCCTCGATGGTATTTCAGATTTGTTTTTGTTGGTAGTGCACAGACGATGTTGTATAAGCTCGAGGGAGCTCAAGCGACGCGTCGGGCGGGATGGGTCGAGTCGTGGCAGGGCGTGCAGAATCGGTAAACGGCGAACGAGTCCGGGTCGCGAGCGAAGGGATCGAGGCAGTCGACGACGGCAATGACGGCGCGATGCGGAATGCAGACAGCACGATTCTTTCTTACCTGGAGACCAGCACGGGCAGAGTGGCTCTGCTGCTTCTTGGGCCCTTCGGTGGCCGATGTCTTCCCACCAGAGCTCTTGCCGCCCGAGGACTTGCCCTTTCCACCGGCCATTGTGATTATGTTTGTTTTTTTGTTGATCGTTTGGAGCAGGCGGACGAATTTGGCGAGGTTTGGAACCTTGGACGCGATATGGCTTTGCTTTGTTTTGCGGAAGGCGCTGGCGTGTTGCTGTCGTTGATGGTAGTGTGATGATGATAAGAGCTGTGGTGGGGGGAATGCGAAAGTTATGCGATGGGGTCGAAGTTTTCGGGGATGATGGATTTGAATGGAGTCTGTTCTGCACTGGGCTCGGGTCGCAGGCGCAAGTCGTAGGTGTGCCTAATCAGAGGTGAAAATCGAGGAGGCTGCAAGGCACGAAGGTGCTGGTAGATGCTGGTCCGGTCGGTCCTAGTGCGTTGGTGCTGGAGCTTGGTGCCACTGATTGCCTGCTGGTTGCTTGCTGGTTGTGGCTGCTGATTGCTGTCGGACAGGCGCAATTGGCCTGTTGCTTGGCTCTGTTGTTGACTCCTCCCAAACCTCCCCAGGTTCCAAGGTTCCAAGGCTCGCGCCCAAACGGGTGGTTGGCAGCTGGGCACAACCCTCTCCCCTTTGGGGGGAGGAGCCACCCCCCTAGCTCTCCCCCTCTTGTTCCCGTGGCTCCTCACCTTTTCTGTTGGGCTGGGCTGGGTTGGTGTGGTGCTGTGGTCTGTGTCCGTCCCTGCCGCGCCGCTACGGCGGACCCACTCGTGCCTGATGTGCAGCTCGAGCAGTTCGGATGTGATCGCAGCAGCAGCCCGCAGCAGCGGCCAGTCGACGGGAATGGGGGCAGATGCAGAGGGGACAACTAGCCCCATCACAGGGCTGGAATGCTTCAAAATAGCATGGATCGAGAGGCCAGCTTTTGTTCTCTTCGATAGATGCCGTCTTGAAGGGCGGAAAAAAGAGGGAGGGGGGCAACACGTACCTTACTTACCGGATGTCCGTGGTCATTTGGCTGCTGGCAGCTGTGCCCGCGATGGCCCCGATGCCATCAGCGACGGCAGCCATATCCCGCCGCACTGGCGGGTGAGGGACAAAAAAGACGATAAATGGACTTCTTTGGTGACCCTTGAGGCCTTCCAAATGGAACGAAACCGTGCCACGGCCTAGGTGCGGGTTGGGCTGTGGCCTCAATGAAGTCTTTTGGGTCAAGAAGTGCTGCTTCGCTGACGATCCTACAGAATCACCTACCGGCAGCAAAGCTGTGGCGCAGCTAGTGGACTGTGGCGCACGAGCACGAGGTGATGTGGCTGACCGGGCAACAACACGGTAGCAGCAAGGAAGGCGGGGGTCTGGCCGACCTGCATGATCACAGACGCGGCCCAAGCTCTCAAGAGTCCGGGGTCGATCTGAGCCTCAAGCCAACCTCACTTCTCCACTTTGTCAAGATCAACAAGTCACAGGCCAGGTACTTCTAGAGCGTTTACGGTTCGAACTTTGTTTCCCTCCATTCTGCCGAAATCATTTTCTTCGACCTGTTAGTACTTACGTATCCCGCGCACCCTTCTTACGCGTGGTGCATCGCCCTAGAGAATCTTCAGCGCCAATGTTTACTTCACTGTACCCGCTCAGATGACGGTATTTGCGCCTCTGTTCTTATCAATCGCCGTTGCCATGCCCCGAACACAGCGCGTCTGTGGTTACCAAGGCGTAGTCAGTGAAAGCAGTAGTATGAGAAGAACGCGTCGAAATTCACCGATTTGTTTTGGGTGTAGATTAATACTCCATTCCGAAGCAGCATGGGTCTTTACGAGTCGGGTTATGGAGTTTTCTTTCAGGGAGATGCGGCACATGGATACCATAGGGTGATGATGACCACGGGCGACGAGTACAAAGCCGCGATAATTACCCCACACGCATAATACTTTACGAACAGGATGCCCCAGGGCATGGCCGGAGCCAGTCATACTTACACTGCGTTGTGAGACGTACTGTGTAGTCTTCGGGGCCTGGCCGATGGTTCCAGGTTGTCAAGGACCGGAACTGTCCTCGATAGTGGGACACCTCCCATATCTCAACGCCTCGTTTAACAAGTTTATCGATGACCACGCCGCCTCCGCTAAGTCTTAGGTACAAATGCCTTGTTTACACGATAGTTACGACAGCCTCCTCCGCGGAGTCATACCAACTCTTGGGCAGATTGAATATTGCTCCAACCCTTTCCATACATCCAGCAGAGCGCGGTGATGTTCCCAACACGAGTCCAACGTAATTCCTGCCAATATGGCCGACAAATGGACAACAAGCAATGAAGAACACAACCGCAGTAACCTCCTCCTTGGCCGTGTCCACGCCGTACGGCCCATCACGGCCCCTTCGAACGTTGACCCCGTACGGACCGGGCACAGCCTCGCGCGTCAGAGGCCCGTCAGTCCGGTAATGCTGCGCCTTGCTCGTCGTGCCGTCGTCCTGCGTGTAGTACGCATCGTGCTCCAGCCGGCTGTCCCACTTCAGCCGGCACCGCCTCAGACGACCCTGGAGCTTGACCACACCCCCCGATACCTTCCCGTACGGGTTGGCCCCCTCGACCGTGGCCTTCGCGTCCAGGACCCTGGCGACTAGCTGGGGATGTTTTAAAGGCGACCATACCACACCCCACTTCATCGACGCCCACGACCACGTCGGCGGGCCCCCGTTCTTGTCATCGTACGCCAGCGACTCACTTTCCTGCCCCGAGAGCACCAACCACGGCATGACCTGCCACATCAGGTCGAGCAGCAGCGAATCAGCCCACAGGCCAGCCAGGTACCGCCCGCCCGCGCCGTCACCCTGCGCCTGTGGCATCGTCACGGCCGCGCCACCAATGGCCGGCAACTTATCCCCGCCGAACGTCAGCTGCCGCGACGTGAAAGACTTGACGAGCATGCGCCACTGGTCCGCGGGGTCGATGTGGCGGCCCAGCGTTCCGGGCGCCGTAGATGGGTACGGCGGGAGCTGGTCCTCCCCGCGCCGGTGCGTCCTGCACTCGAACACGAGGGACCCGGGCGCGAAGTGCAGGTTCCGCATGGCCAGGTACGCCTCCTGGAAGCACCAGCCGCGGTTGTATAGGGGTCCGACGCGCTTGAGGGTGCCCCAGGATGTCGTGAAGGGCGGCTCGAGGAGGCCCTGATCCAGGGGCGCGGCCAGCACGGCCCTCTTGCGGGCTTTCACGGGGGTGTTTACCCCGGGTGCAACGGGGAGGTTGAATGTCTTGGTCAGCCACTCGTCCTCCCTGGGCCCGAGGAAAGGTGTCTCCGGGTTGGGGGATGAGGAGCCCGTGACGACGACAAAGGCCTTGCTGTAGACGTCTGCCATCCTCGCGGCCTCCTGCTCCCAGTCTGTCGTGTCGTCTTGGATTATACAGAGGGAGTCGATCCAGAGATACGGCAGCTGGAGCTCCTGCGTCACGGTGATTGCGTCCTTGAACGTGTTTGGTAGGTCGGCCACGTTGATCTGTTTCTTGAACTCTTCCAGCCGAGCCCTGACCAGTGACAGTGGTTTGCTCCCGCCCCAGCAGTGACTCAGGGCCACGTAGGGTGGATGTTCTTGCCAAGTGGTGGTCTCACAGAGCCTGAGGGCGGCGCTCCCTCCGCCGACGTACAGGAGACGCGTGGGCACGAACGCCTTGGCCGAATTTCTGCAAGCGCCGTGCTCCGTGCAGCATTGCCGTACGCTCTCATTGATGAATCTCAGGCAGGCTTCTGACCGAGTGTCTGTCTGGCGAACGCCAGCTGGGCCCAGGGCCGGAAGACCCGGCATCGCAGGCGACAACGCCGACGGCACAGCGCTCGGGATCGCGATTGGGTCGAGGAAGATTTCCACATCTGAGCGGGCGTCCTTCCAGTATTTGTCGTGCACAAAACCAATGGTCGTCACGATAATGGGTGCACCCTGCCTGATCATCAGGCCAAACGAGACCGGCATCGCGTTTCCGGTCTCGGTGACCCAGCTCATCCACTCGTCGATGTAGAACGCATCGAAGATCTCGCACAGGAGCCGGCAGTACCTGCAGTCCCTGAACGGCATGCCTGTCTGTGGGTTGACCTGCCGGCTCCTCAACAACTCCTTGGTCGACAGCTTCTCCAGGTCCAGTGCGAGAACACTCCCGCTCCGCACATTCTGGCCGGGCCGCGAGTTCTTTTGGGCACCCGTTGGCGTCCAGATGAAGGTGTTCTCGTGGCCATCGGGCTGGAGGTTATTGCAGAGGAGGCACACGCCATTCTTGCCGCTGTTGTACTGTCGTTTGGCGTAGCGGCCTAGCCAGAGTGCGGTATCGGCCGCTACGCCCGCGCCCTTGGCCAGGTCCCCGAGGGCTTCGAAAAGGTTCGGCATCACTGAGGACCTCAGGGAAGGGAGAACGGGTTATTTTGGTGTTCGCGATCCTCGATGCAGGATTGGGCGTCCGGGGGTGAAAGCAGCTTTCCTCGGGCTTTATTAGCCATCGTCGAGCCCCCGTATCGGGGACGCCAAGCCTCAGCCGCAATGCAAGATACCAGAACAAGACAAGTGCTGCCTGTGTGCAACGCAGCTGAAGGGTGTGCTGTGGCTGCCTCGTGCACTCTTCTGATCAGGGCGAAGCTTCTGCAAAGCTGACTGACTGGTACATGTCACGCGAGGTTTGCAGATTGGAACTTTCTAGCCTGTGGAGCCAGCCCGTCAGGGAGTCGTGTCTCGGAGGCAGCTGCATTGGGTATGCATGGCGTCGCAGTCCAGGACGATAGATTAACATGAGTTGCTGGCGTCGCTTCAATTTGTCAGGTCCAGGTCTCACACCTGACAGCGCGGCGGCGACTGTGGTTATGGAAGTCGGGATTGAACTAGCGCTGAGCAGAATTAACGACTGTGGTAGACTGCGTCTCGTCTAATACTTATGGGAACTCACCGTTCAGCCATGTGTTCCCAGTGGCTGCTGAATTCAGCCGCATGGCATGATGAGCCCGTTTGCCCAGCACGAAACGATCTGGTAGTTCACTTCGAGGCTGCTAATATGCAAAACGTCAGTCAGCGTATGTGGCTGAGACCATTGCTCTACCGGGGTTCCCAGTGGAGCCAAAGCTCTTCTGTTCATACGGTGATGCATTCACAATTATAAATCTGCGTGCTTTGAATTAAGGATACAGTACAAGATCTATCCAGATACTCAAAAATGTTTCGGAATCCAGATATCAGCGCGTAAGCCTGAACGAGATACGAGCAAGAAAGGGGATATCAGATGCTGTCAGCAGCGCATGATTTGTGGAATATGAGAACATTAAAATTCTCGGGGTCATCAATCAACTCTGGATAGCTCAGGTTAGTTCTTACATCATATGGAAACGCAATAATTCACTTACACTAACCCCGTCATAGTTGGAAGAGCGATGGACTGTAATTGTTGTATTAGTTTATCCACAGGTCGCGTGTTCAAGTCACGCTCCGGAGACTTTTTTTTTTTTTTTCAGGTCACTTAATGCTTACATACACTGCCCCACAGCGGTTACGGCACTCGGGCATCGTCTAGGACACGGCGCTCAGCGCTACCAGCTCAGCCGGGTCGGAAATACCAGGCACTGCTCTCATAAGGCGGCGAGGGATGGCACGATTGAACCGGACCACAAGGTTAGCATGCACTTAGCTGACCAAGGACACACGGTATATCCGGCTCCCTGCCCTATACCCCGAGGGAGGTTCTGTCCCCCCGGGGGGAGGGGTTAAACAATAAAGCAAACAAACTTCTGATGTTCTTAGAGCTGAGGGTTGTTGTGATGGTGTCTCGAGCCCAGTCACTCACACATTTGGATATCTCACCTATTCATCCTGAAGGAGACCTGTGAAGGACGAATATAGTGCAGGCGAAAACAAATTAGATTCTCAAATATTTCTTTGACTAGCCGGCGCCGAGTACTTTGTTGAAGTCGCTGCTATAATGCAGTTAAATCCAGGCCAAGGACATCCCGAGATCTATGAAGTGCAAACCCACGAGTTCAGTGATCTAACCAAACGCCGGTATACTGTCGTGTACAGAAACGCGTCCCAGACCCTTTTCACTGACATTTCCCGGAAGACGATGCTCCACCGACGACACAGCAGAGACCTGCGTGCCCCCAGCCTCAACCCCACGCTGCAGCCTCCTCGACGCCATGGTGACCGCCACGTCGAACGCGTTCTGCGTGCTAACAGGGCTCGCGACGTTCCTGCCCACGATGTCGAACGCGGTCCCATGCGCGGGCGTGGCGATGACCACCGGCAGCCCGCCCTGCACCGTGACGCCGCCGTCGAAGCCGAGCAGCTTCATGGCGATCTGGCCCTGGTCGTGGTACATGGTGACGATGCCGTCGTACTGGCCCCGCTTCAGGAAGATGGTGTCGCAGGGGAAGGGGCCCTCGGCCGCGATCCCTTTTTCCCTGGCGGCCTCGACCGCGGGCCTTATGTGGTCGATCTCGTGGCGCCCAAAGTTGCCGCACTCGCCGTTGTGTGGGTTTAGGGCGCAGACTGCGAGGCGGGGGGTCTCGATGCCTGATTCCCAGCTGAGATGACCATTAGTTTATTATTTGCTTTTGTGCGTTCTTGTCGTGGCATTGGGGCTCACCGTAGCTTGTGAAGAAGCTCGATGGCTTTCAAAGTTGACTCCTTCGTGACCAGACCGGCCACCTTCTCGATGCCGACGTGGCTGGTGACGCGCGCCGTCCAGAGGTCCCCGCATATGTTGATCTCGCTCGTGGTCCCGGCGAAAGAAAGCTGCTTCGCGAACCAGCGCAGCTCGTCCTCCTCGTGCATCCCCGCCGCCTTGAGCGAGGACTTGTTCAGAGGGGCGAACACGATGGCGTCCACCTGGCCGTTCCGGGCTAGCTCGACGGCGCGCCTGAGCTGGTGTATCGTCCTTTGGCCGGCTGCCTTGCTGGTTTGTTGGGTGGGTATGGTGCCGAAGGACGAGGCGCTCATGTCGTCGAGAAGTTGTACTCCGTCCGGACCTGCTGTGGGAGATATTGGCACCTCAACACCACCGGCAGCCTTTATCGCGTCTTCGAGCTCAGACTGGTCGGCCAGCAGAAATATGTCGGCATTTTGGGTGTTTTTGGTATTGCTGAGAAGCGTTGCAACGATCTCTGGTCCTATTCCTGCTGGGTCTCCGAGGGTTACCGCCACCCGGGGTCTCCTGTCTTGTAGGTGCGAAGGGGCAGTCATGATGAAAGCTTATTGTCGAAGACGCAGTCCACAGAACTGTCTGTGCAGAGTGCAACGTCTTTTTCCAAGGGCAGGCTCGCTAAGGACTTCTTATTTCTCGGTTCTGCGAACGTGCTCCGCATGACTTCGGGCCGTGATCCAACCACCTTGGGACTTTCGCCGGTCGTCAACGTGTCTCGGCATTTTACCGGTGCGTCCCGGCCGGTGCAACGCCGTGGAATTGCCGGCGTGGAACGATGCCAATCGGATGCTCCCTTCTCTTCCCGCTTATCCCCCGCCCCCTCTCTCCGCCTACTTGCCCGCTTTCCCCATGGGGGACCCTGGAGGGCATCAGTGGAGTATCAAGCCACGGCTTAGCTACGATAACCCGCGGCGAATGGGCGTCGGTGGATCGCCGAGCAGGCGAGAGCCTAAGCCAGAGTGACGGTGGAGAATAGGACAAACATTTCGAGTACAAGTAGTTCATCACGACAACAAATTGTTGACCAAGGTTTGAGGGGAAACACCGTGTCGCCTCGATACTGAAATGGTGTCGCTCTGGTGAACTCATCATCATGTCGACTTCAACACAAATTGCCGTCCAGAAGGACACGACTGAAACGGTTGAGTGGGCCGATAGCAGTAAGCATCAGCTTGACCAGCAAGAGGCACAGCGCCTAGGGCTGGAGTTCGACCCCAACTCGCCTGAAAACAAGAAGCTGGTCCGCAAGCTTGACTGGCGGCTCGTGGTGAGTATACAGAGATCTATCATGAGAAGCTCAAGCACGGAGGCTGACGTTGGGGACCGTCCGCTGTGACCAGCCCAGTTGTTGGGCCCTCTACCTGCTGTCCAACGTGGACCGCGCTAACATAGGGAACGCAAAGGCGGGCGGGCTCGAAGAGGACTTCAAGCTCACCTCCACACAATACTCCATCATCGTCCTCGTCTTCTTCACCTCCTACATCGTCTGTGAGGTCCCCTCCAACATGATCCTCGGGCGGGTGAGGCCGAGCATCTACCTCCCGACCCTCGCCATCCTCTGGGGCATGGCCGCGGCCTGCCAGGGGGCCTGCCAGAACTGGCACCAGATCGTCGGCCTGCGGTTCCTGATCGGCTTCTTCGAGTCGGGCTTTGCGCCCGGGTGCGCGTTCTACCTGTCCTCGTGGTACAGGAAGTATGAGCTCGCGTCGCGGTATGCGTGGCTGTATACCTCTGTTGCCGTCGCTGGGGCGGTCTCCGGGTTGCTGGCTGGTGTGATCACAGAGTACATGGACGGCGCGGGCGGAATAGCGGGTTGGAGGTGGCTATTTGTGAGTATCATCGTCTTCAATACATGGGGAGCTGGGAAAGTCTCCGACTGCTAACCGAGGTATCTTTTATCCAGATTATCGAGGGCGTGGCCTCCTGCATTCTTGGCGTTATTGTGATGTTTGTCATGCCGGACTACCCAACCTCCATCAACAGCAAGTTCCTCACCAAGGAAGAGCGCATCCTGGCGTGCAACCGACTTGCGGTCGACGGCATGGGTCTCGCACAGGGCGCCCAGAAGAGGGTTGGCGAGTGGACTGCTCTGAAGATGACAGTCAAGGACTGGCGAACGTGGTGCCTCTGCTTTCTTTTCGTCATGGGAACGGGCAGCCAGACCATCCAGTACTTCATCCCTTCGCTGGTAGAGACCTTTGGCTGGGAAGGCCACTACGCTCAATGTGTGCACTCCGTGCCTGTACCATACAATGTTCACGTGCTGACTGATACTAGATATGACCATCCCCGGATATGCCTTCGCAGTAATTTGCATTCTGGCCGGCTGTTTTACGGCGGACTGGCTCAAGACGATATGGCCAGTGCTTACAGTCATGTCGGGCTCAGGTTTCGTATTCTTCGTCGCCACCACAGCTGCGACGAATGGAATGGTCCGATATGTGCTGGCCATCTTCGCGTTCGGGACCATCTACGGATGCTCGCCGCTTACCAAGACATGGATCTCCCACGTGCTCTCTCATCCGTCCGAGAAGCGAGCCGTCGCGATTGCATTGATCAATGCACTTGGTAATGGTTCGTCCATCTACGGCTCGTTTCTGTGGCCGGACAAGGACTCGCCCAGGTTCACGCCTGGTTTCGCGTAAGTGACGGCCTCCCACACAGGAGCAAGTGAGCACAGAGATTGACATTTTCACAGGACAACGACAGCGTGGATGGGGGCCCTTGCAGTCGGTACGGTCATCTCAGCTTGGCTGTTCAAGAAATATCCTTCCCAGGCCCAAGATCACAGCGTGGTCATGGCCAACCAGTTGCGAGCCGAGAGGGAGGAGCAACAGAAAAGTTCGGCGCAGGTCTAGACAATAGTCACGGCTATCAAAATTCCAAATACATTGTCTCTTCATGTCAAAATTGACGATATGAGCCTTTGCCCTGCACCTCATAACCCTGGAACTGGGAGAGATCCGCGCCCGGGGGAGAATACTGGTTGCTGTAGTCAAGAAGGTCATAGCCCATGCCCGTCGCCCAGAGCCCGTCGTTTTGAAAGCCCCACCCGGCAAAGAGATCCGGCGAGTCGGCCGACACGACCGAGGACCGATCGAAACTCGCCTGAGCGCGAGCTTCTCCCGGCATCGAGGCAGAAGTCATCCTCCGGGACTGCGCGGACGAGGGTCCGCGGACGGCACTGCCCGGCGCATCGGGCCCACCCAAGCCCTGCTGTCGCCTGGCCTGCGTCTTCCGCATCTGTCTCAGCATGCGCTCGAAGCCGTCTGCCATGCTGTATACCATGTGGTTCTTGCCTGCCGTGCATGACCTGAGGAGCTTGATGATGTTCTTGATCAGAGGCTCTGTGCTCGCTGTTGGGTCCACGGTGATCCCGATGGCCTGCCATCGGTGTGCCAGTTTGGTGAGGAAGGCGACAGCAAAGGCGATCATCGAATGCATGTACAGGGGCATGCCAACTATTCCGTGTTGGTAGCTTGGCTCGTCGAGGAAATGCTGTAGGATCGCGTGCCCCGTGTCGACCGCCCTGAGAGCCAAGGGTCGAAGAGGCACGGGGAGCTCTGACAGCCTGTCCAGCGGCCTGCCCCGGAGGACCAGGGAGTTGAGGACGAGATTGCTGAAGAGGAAGTGGAGAGTGACATCTCTCGAGTAAGAACCGGTATGAACGCGAGATGACGAGCTGTCTTCATTTTGCTCGAGGGCTTGGGAGACCATGAGCCATTTGTCTTTCCAGGCTCGAACTTCTTCTGTGAACCGCAGATGGTTGAGCACGTTGTCATCGGATCCCGCCATGATGCGCTTGGGCTCAAGGCCGAAATGATCGAATGCCCTGCTCAGGATTGCGAGACCGGTGACCTGCGCCAATAGTGCTGTGTCCGAGCTTGTGCAATCCGCTGAGCAGAGGAGCAACTCGTAGTCTTTGATGGGTCGCAGGGCCGACTTCATCGGGGGTCGTCCGTGGGCTATTCCTGACTGGTGGTCGAGTACATAGAGTAGGTACCAAAGACGCGCCTTCTCCAAGCACTCTTTGCGTGCTTCTGCAGTCATGCTGTGGCTGTTTTGGTCGTCGTTAAAGGCTTCATAGAAAGCATGGTGGAGGTTCAGCTCCGTCGCCATCCTGATGCTCAGGCCCGACAGTTTCCAGCTGAGATCGGGCTGCCACAGTGCGGCGATGCAGAGGCCGCGGATGTCGTCGAGTGTTAGGAACCGATCGAACATGACGGAAGAGACCAGCCCCATGAAGCGTGAATGACACATCTCGTGGATCGATTCCTTGCCTAGCACATGCAGCGAAGTGACAAGCATTAACGACGTGAAAAGTACGGTCGATGAGCTGCGGATGGACTCGAGTGTCGCTTGAGGAGAGATACTCGCCGAGAACAGGTGGCGCGATTGCATCCTCCTGAACAAGGCGAGCATCTCCTCGGCCTCCTCGAAAGAAATGACCTTCTCCGAGACCAGATCAGAATCCATCCGGCGCATGCCTCCCTTTTTCCGCAGCTTGCTGGACCGCAGCTGGCTCCGGAGTCCGTTGAGCCTGGTGACCTCGATCAGGCTCTTCATCGGGTCCGGGGAGACGTTTCGCTCGCGGGTCTCCTTGTCCGCGCCTGGCTCTTCGGAATGCTGTCGCGTCTCCTGCGCAGGCTGGTGGGCTTCTACCACCGTGGGTTGAGAGTACATGTCGATGTGCGGCATCCCGAGCTTGTCGAGAATATCCTCGACGGCCCTTGACAGCTTGACTATCGTCATCTGTGTCTGTCTGCATGTGGAGCATCAGCAATTGACTGTTGGCACGACTGATTGGCAACTGGGACTTGGAGTCCTCACTCACAGGGTGTTCCCGCATTCATAACTGTCTGCTAGCTTGCTCAATTTCGAGGCCTCATCTTCGACAGTATCACCGGCCGTCCATGACTTCTTCTGGCGCAGACAGACGATGTCCAGCCGGAGGCATCGTGTGCAGCGACCAGAGGCGCGGCCCTCCTCGGCCGTGACGCACTTCACCTTGACCTTGCGACAATTCGCGCACGCCTTGCTCTGGCGCACCGTATTGAATGGTGCATCCTCGTCTCCACTGAGGGCGGACCCAGTTGTCTTCTGTCGCTTCCGGGGGTGGTCGGACTGCTCGGGCGAGGACGCTCGGTCTGCGAGCCGTGAATGGTTCATTGTCCGCGGATTTCCCGTGCGCTGTATGACTGGCTTAAGCCTTGACCCTCGAAGCCTACGACCTGACTCCACTGATATCGCCTGTGGTGCCGGTAAGTCATTCGGTGTGCTGCTTGATGGTCGTCGGTCGTCGGTGTTTTGCCGATCCGTGGTGCCCAGCCCCGAGCTTGGCCCTCGACGTTGGAGATGGATGCGGGGGCGCCGGGTTGGAGTGAGGTATCAGGTGACGAGGAGTAGAGAAATCTTAACAAGGGGGTGGGAAATGTAAACCTTAAAACCCTTTAAGGTATGGGGATGATATACTAAGCTAAGGCATGCAATGAATATGCAATGAGTGTACAAGTGTAATGCAAATGAATATGTAAACGAGCATGTATGTGTGCAAATTGGGTCTGAGTTGAGTATGCGAAAATAGGGGCGCAATATATCTGTATACCATCCGGTTTCTTTCTGTGCGAATGTCCGTTCTCATATCAAATTACAGACTCTGGGAGATAACCGGAAAGCTTGACAAATGGATGTACTCCTCTTTCCTTTTCTGCGGACATTAGTAGTTATGTATCCCTGCACGCAAAATTCTCAGAGCCATTATACTTATCTCAGTGTTAATGAGCCTCTTGAATCAGATATTCCAGCTGACATCCATGTTGAATACCCTCAAATGTGTAAAATGACCCTCTGTGGCGCTTAGGTTGGTCATTGTGCTCTTGCCACCAACCACGCGAGCGACTACAAACCTCATAGCAAATTGAGCATTGAGTGACATGACCGCTGATGAGACTCAGAGTTCAGATGTATCAATGCCCAGAACCATCTTACATGAACTAATTTGCCAAGCACGTCAAACCCCTAGCAACTCAGTCCAGGTGCAAGATTCACCCCAGACATGCCACCATCAGCAATAATATAATTTACAAGATACCAGATGATGTAGCTTGCTGAATACCATTCTTCCCCTTTGCATTCAACTTTTCTCCCATTGCACAGTTTGCTTAGGATACAGCATGGCCTTGGTGATACTCAAAACCGGACGAATTCATGCTCTAACCAGCTTCGCGAGAAGTTCGGTGGCGCAGATGTGTGATGAGGCATAGAACAGACACGCACTAGCTTTGTCACTCAAGCTGGATGACAGCGGACCAATGCATCAGAATTATATGTATTGCTTGTTCTGTTTGACTGCTGAGGCAATTGCCAAGTGTGATAATGATCGTTCAATGTGCACAAATCTTATTGACGTGCTCAAGTTCCCCATAGCCTTCTCACTTGCAAAGCCCCAGGCCACTGCTTGCCTTGTATTTCGAAATAAGCAGCAGGACCGCCAATACTAGTGGATACGAAAGTCATTGGCAGAGCACGTCTTCCTTGATCCCTCAATACCACAGATCTGGTAAATGCAGCACGATGAAGCTGAGATGCTGAGGTCAGAAAATTGCCAAGACAAGGAAAAGGCAGAGTTGCCTGTTGTGTAACACTTCAGCTGTTGCGTTGCCTATGATGCGCGGGCTTGATTCCGAATGTGATACAACTGCGGGGCTCGAAGACGCCATTTAATGTAGGTTTCCAATCTTACATGCATTATCTCGCGTCCTGGGCTTTACCACTGGCCAACTTGGGCACTCATGTCGGTGATCAAATCTGCAGTAAGACCAATATGCCCTCACCGACCCATCTTGGATGGCATGCAGCTGATTACAATCTCTGCATTTTCAAGTGGCTTGTTTCTTTAGACAACCCTTGGTCTCCTTCCAAGTGCCCGGTTCAGCTCTTGTAACACTTGTGGATAGCCATAACAATGTCCTCTCACATGATTGTATTCCGACATTGCTTTTCCTAGTGTGGGTACCTTTGCATACTATTTCACCCCTCACCCACTCCTTGGGCACAATCATGCCGCTTCAGCTGAAAAAGGGGTCCTGCCCAGGTCCTCTCCTGCGCACCTTGCACTTTCTTCAAACTTTCTTCAGCATTCGGCCCGAGATCTCTCTATTCATCTAGACCATTGGACCCTTGGTGCAGCAACAAGATGACGAGCACAACCCCTGAATCAGGAAGCAGCGCTGCCAGTATCCATAGCGAGCAACAACTCTGGAACGAAACCAACCTGAACGAAAAAGGCTTGGACAAGTGGATACCTGAACGCCTGCCCGCAATTGTTAGCACAAACACAGAGCCGGTTGCAGTTGGTCCTGACAACCCAGATACTGGCAGCGAGCGACCCTCCAGTGCCGACAATTCCGAAAATGCTGCATTGGCAGGAACCTGCAGCTCGACTGAGGACTTCCAGAGGATCTTTGTCCCAGAAGACAAATATTGTGGGATTTGGCACGATTCTCCAAACAAAGAGCGCCATGCCTCATTCGGTGATCTTGGAACCACAGCCAGCGCCAGTTGCTTTGGCGATCTCATGCAAATGAGCCAGTATCTCGGTGTCGGTCACTCTGGCGTTTTTGTAGTCGATCAGACTGCAACCTCTGAGCCGTGAGTAATCAATATTTGTCTTGATGGACGGCACAACTTCAGCTGATTGCGCTTAAAGATACTACGTCGTTCCTCGAGCTTGTGAGCTAGATGCCCTAGCCAGCACTTTTTATGGAGAAAGGTTCTCATTCTCACTTCTCTGGCCATATTATTATACCCCCGAAGGAGAAGATCCTCCTGAATTGCGATGGGTGAATTGGAGGTGGCCCAGATATCAGTACTCACCCACTCACGCGAAGGTCAAGGCATGCGTGCAGTATATGGTGCGCGAAGGTGTCGTACTACAGCAGTTCACCTTGGAGAACATCAGTGACCAGCCAGTCGATGTTGGTCCATTCTATATCGAATCGACTCTTCTAATACGCGACCTCGACTTCTTGGACCCGCGCTACGGATTCAACGAGGCTTCAGAGAACGACGAAAAGGAATATTCTTACAGACTGGGTCCCGATGGCTACGGGCACATTTGCGTGCGAACACTGCCAGAAGTTGAGCATGATCAATGCTGCAAAGACGGGGCTAGGTGCGAAGCGCATGCCGTGGCATCTGTGACAACTACCTTCGTCAATGGCAAAGCCATCAGTTTCGACTCACAAAACCCGCGGGCTTCGAAATTCTTGGAAGACCACAAACTGGAAGGCTGCGATTCTGGCGCGAACAGAGTCGAAATTGTCATTGCTCGCAAGCTTATTCTTCTCCCAAACCGCCCGAGCGATTGGAGGAATTTTATAATTCCTGCAATGGACAGTGATATCAATCACTGGCTAATGGAGGAGACAAGGGAATCATGGGCCGCGAATGAGAGTCTCCACAGCTGCTTTACGAGACTTCCAATGACTATGCCTAGGGATGTCAACACAGGAGTAGCTCATGACAATGATGTTGAAGGCACAGTTGAGAAGATTGCCCCCCTAGAGTCCGGTCAACATGGCCTGAATGCGAAAGCTGAGGAACTTTCCAAATACACCGACTCCCGTTCCTCCATGCCGGTCGGTAAGCCAGGTTCAGCAAGTGATTGGAACCCGACGAAGCATTTCGAGTACTTCGCCTGGCGACATTTGGAGCATATTTTATCCGTTTGTGCTATTCCGCTGTCGCCACCTAGACTTATTGAAGTAGGCGACTCAGGTTTGACACTACCAGACCGAGGTACCTCAATGTCGACAAAAGTGGCGCTTACATGTGGAGATATTTCCGGTCATCGGATCAATACTTCAGCAAGCTTGTGAGTTACACATTACCTCGTAAACCTTTGTTTTCCTTCCTCAACCCCAGAATAACATATTTGCTATGAGCTGACCTGGTACCGACAGCTTTGCGTTCAAGTTCCTGGTCGAAGTGTGGCGCCGCCTGCGAGTCTTGGAAACCAAACAAAAGACTGGATACATTTTGCAGCTGGAGACCAGAATTTCAACCACCTGTAGTGGTCATATTGAGTGGCTTCAATGGATTCGAGCACGAAAATGCAATCCACCCTTACCGTCGGCCAAACGACCACCGTGGAACGATGAGAAGATAACAGACCAGCATATCATAGCGTCAGGCTGTTTCGCGGCGAATTACTGGGTTACGGGCAAGGTGATGAATGATGCGGAAACTGACACCTGGCAGCCTCAGAATCGTGTTACAGACACGGCGCTTCAAATCTTGAAACTCGCTGAGTACAAGGCCGCAGTCACCAACCCAAAGGACGCAAGCGGAAACATAGCCCAAGAGCTGATCAACGATGTCTACGTACCGTGGCTCACTGAACTTGATAGACTTGACGTTCGCAAATCATACTCATGGCCTCGCTCTAATCTGGAGGGAATAATAAAATTTCGTCTGGATGATCACTTTTGGATCTGGAGGGCATTGAAATGCCTAGATGCTCTGGTTACAAAGATTCACCTACCGCCAAAGCCACAACGCAAGAAGCCCGAGGAGATACTTGAAGTGCACAAAAAATGGCTCCGGCGTCTCTTTGCACAGCCTTCTGCTGAGGAAACACCCACCCAGGATGAGCACACTTCAGACCCCAGGAATGACGCTGAGATTGGTGATGGCAACAAAGCCACGTCGACCAACAAAACTTTGGAAAGCCACATTCGGAGCTTCATGGAAATCTCTAAACGCATGTCTCCGAACAACCTTCAGCGCAACGTTCTGCAGCGATTCACGGCTGAGAACGATGTCTTAAAGCCGGCTAGGAGAATGCTGGCTGTTACTCGCTCTGCAACGGACATGAGATTCTTGCTGCATGCGCGTGACACGGCATTGTTTCATGGCGAGGGCAGTGACTTCTTCATTCCGGGCAGTTCTTTCATGAAACTCTGGAAGAATACAATCGATGCTCAGCTCCATCACGAGGAAAATGTGTATGCCGACTCGACAAATGCTCTTCGTTATGGATTGAGCATCACCATGGGAGTTCAAGACCACGAAACGAACAGCACCAGCAACGCGCCTGGTTTGTTCGAAAGGTCTGTAAATATTCTGATCGGTGCTAGTGGATCAGATGCGTTTTTCCCGGGGCAATTGGATGAAGAGACGAGGGAGCCTGCAATTTGCGCGGACGAAGAGCATCGCGACAACTTCTACCATGCCGGCTTCGAGATCAACTACATTCTGCTCTCCAGTGCTAACATGATAGGCAACCTTTCAGCCGGGAAAAATAGTAGATCGGCTGACAAGTCTTGTGGCCAAGACCATCCGCCAGTTGAACCAGTCTCCAATTGTCACCGGCAGTCAAGCCAAGCTGAGGCCTCCAAGATAGTCGCGAAGAGGGGTGCTAATTTTCAGGTCATCTCTGGGACAAACAACACTGTTCATGTTCTCGACAGTCAGCCTCGAGTGATACTTAAGAAGTCTCTCCCTTTCACCAACGCAATTCCTACAACCAATGTCAACTACATTGGCGACGAATGGCTATACCGATACCCTGACTTTCTTCGTGGCGAACTATTCGAAGACTCCATAGCTCAAAGGATTCGCACTAGAGCTGAAGAGCATTCAACAAACTTCACCAAAATGTGCGACGAAATATTGGAAGAGGTAGAAAGCCACAATGATTCATCGGGTCCTGAAGTTGAGGGAAAAGAGTCAACGATAGCGCTGGATGTCGTGGACACGCGGAAAGGAAAAAAGCACCTGGGAAACGCGGGAAAGCTTGAAAAGAAGTCTACAAGACATCCAATCTACAACTTTGACGATCTCTGTCAAAAGCTCAGAGAGCCGAGGACAGCTTGGACAGCGAAGAAAAGATTCGTCTGGCTTCCACATGCCGACACTGCAGCGGCTTTGGCCTGCTGTATATATACTTCAGGCCGGGAGCGTGCTGAGCTTCCCCGATTCTTCGAACGCCATTCTTTGTACACCAAGGACTTCTTGGACGAGACCAGCATGGCCCTGAACGCCTGGCAGACCGAGCTGCACCTAAGTTTCTATCTCTTGGTTGATCAATACGGTTCTGCTGAGGCTGGAGTTGGCTTACCAGACTGGAAAAACGTCCCATTAGTTGACCCTGGAGCTGAGCGAGACTCTATCGGCGCGAAACAATCGAAGGAGGGAACGTCCTCTGGGCAAAAGAACTGGGAGATTCGACGTGCTTCCATGTCGTTTCGATTTGACGGCGACTTTTTTGATCGCTTCTGGACATGTCACTTCATCGAGCACATGCCCATCAGAAAACTCCGGGGAAAATGGGACCACTCTTTTGATGTTCACGAAGGAAATCCTGAGAAGCAATGGTCGCAAAGAAAAGTCCTCGAATTATACTTCCTGGAGCGGATTTTGGAGAAAATGAATGTCGAGTCAAGCCACTTCCAGGATGAAATCCGGAAGATTCTGAAAATCGAGCAAGGTAGTTTGGCATTTGCGAGGCCGACCTCGAAGGTGTCCATGGAAGATCTGCAGCGGTTCGAGAAGATCCTTGAACTGGTCGAAGAAGACTTGACGGCCAACCTTGGCACTCTGCACGAGAAATGGGATCGAAGAGAGACAGACCGTGGAGGAGAGAAGCCGAGATGGACACGAAATGATGAAGCGAAGTATAGAACGGCTATCAATAAGTTTCGTGTGAAAGTGGAGAGAGCGATTGGAGAATTGCAGGCCAATCGGGACGATATTCGCAAGCTGAAGGGGTTCCTGGCAACAGCTCAGAAGAACCGGAAAGATGACATGGTGCGCAGACGGGACGAAAGAGACCGTAAGAGGGCCGAACAAGACCGCGAGAGAGATGCAAGAGATCGCGTCAGGGCCGAACAAGACCGCGAGAGAGATGCAAGAGATCGCGTTAGGGTCGAAAGAGACCGCCTACGAGATGCAGACATCCGCTACTTCACATATGTCACAGTGATCTTCCAGCCCCTCGGCTTCGCAGCAAGCTTCTACAGCATGGGCGGTGCTCCGGAGCCTGGTCTTATCGTTTCTCTGGTTGAATTCTCAGCCGCGGCCTTTGCTGTGACCCTGGTGCTTATCTGGAGTTACAGAGCATTTGCGTCCCGTAATGACGACGACGGTGCTTTGAAGAAGTTTTCAAGGACGTCGGTTGAAAACTACACGAAAACGAAGAAGGCTTTGGAGAAGGACAAGAATCACAAGTTGTCGTTTGAAGACGTGGTACATCTCAGCCGAGGCCTATTCGAACGGATCGCACGCTATGTCTTGACTGTCCTACGTTGGTGTTGGGGTAGGTACAACCTGTATTCCTTAACCTATGCCGTGCCTTGCTTACTTTGCTGACGGCGTATACAGCTCGCGTCTATGAGCGCAAGGGACAAGGCGAGTTCCCCAGCTACCCTAACGACATCGAGAACCAGCAGTCAAGTGAGCGCCAAGACGCGGGATCAGGTGGGAGGGCAGAGCAACCTATTGTTGAGCCGATGTCTGGGCCTCGTATAGAAGGTCAGGAGGAACGGGTACAAGAGGCAGGGAAAGAGACAGAGACGGGACTGGATGCGGAAAGGCCAAAACTTCCATCAGCAAAATAGGCACTCGTCTGAGATATAATGATTAGATGATCAACCCAGTATGGTCGAAGTTTTCAGCACCATGTCCTTGTTGGCGTAAGACTACATGCTGTTCAAGCATCAGTTGAAGTCGATGCCCTGAAGTTGGGCGAGAGCAGCACTGGACTCTGTACCGGTAATACATGAAGACCCACAGGAGAAACCATTTTTAAGGTCTTCATAGAAGATCCCACAGACTCCTCACTACTTCTGATAGTCATCGGCCTTCCCTAGACTCACACCCAGCCCATCGACCATTCCTTATGCCAAGCCTCTGCCCCTTCCCCTTCCTCCACGGCGTGAACTTTGTCCCCGTCCCCGACAGGCCCCAAAGGAATCGCTTGCGGGTGACTGTTCACGGCCTCCCCGTCGATAGAGCTCGGCCAGGTCAACCGAGTCGGAATCCTCAGAAGGTCGAAGCTCCCTCGGTGCGGCCGCAAAGAGCTCGACCTCTGAGATGTCCACCCCAAGCCCGTCATAGATGGCGGGACCGCCACCATCCCACGGGACGGAATAGACGCGAGGTGACGCGACCAGGCGAGCGGTCGTGCGCTCGACAAGCCTGCCGACAGGCACGCCCATGTCCTCCGGGTACTTTTCCTCGAGGGCGTCAAGGTCCAGCCCACGCTCCGCACACATTCTCTTCAGGGAAGCCAGGTAATGCGGGTTAGCGCTGGCTTTCGCCTCCACCATCAGCTCGCGGTAGGGCTCAATGGTACCGGCGAGTCCGTCCCAGGCCTCCTGGTAGTCCGCCACGACGAGCGCCCGGGCGACGGCGGCCGTCGCCGCCGGCCTGCGCCGCGCCAGCTCCACGTATGTCTCGGCGCGGGCCCGCAGGGGGAACCATATCTGCCGCGGGAGGTCGGCGTCGGGGGTCTCGTCTGTGATGCGCGACAGGTCGTTGGTCATGATGAAGCGGGCGGTGATCGCGCTGGCGTACCGGCCGACATCGGGCTGGAGGGAGCACCACTTGGCGAACATGGTGTTGTGGTAGATGCCGCGCACGACGCAGTGGGCCTCGGCCGTCGAGAGGTGCGATGGGCGCCGCAGCCGTGCGTACCTGTCGACGTCGCCGTAGTACGCGGCCATTAGGATCAGCAGGTCTTTGCTTCCGCTGGGGAGGTCCCTGGGCAAGGGGTTCCACAGGAGCTCTGTCATCTCCTGGGTTGTTTGCCAGTCAGAGCCCTGTGTGTTGTAGACCGTAGATGTGTGCTCGTCGATATTCCTATCTTCGGTAATGTTGAAATAGCATGGCGCAAGCTCCTGATCAACCAGAAAGTAATTAGGGTCGAGTCGTGTCTTGTCGCTGTTAAACCTTGACATTGGGCGCAGAGACCGGAAGTCGCGCTTCAGCTGTAGAGTGGAAACGACTGCTGTATCTCCGTTGAGACCATGGATTGCAGCCTTCGGGCAGTCCAGGTCCACACTCCTCAGGCAGTCGTTCATCACCTGCCAACGCACAGGGTGGCGGACGATCTGGTCCAAAATGTCTTGGCTTGCACTGCTGCAGCGGCCCTCGCCACCTCCGCGGCGTCGGCTCCGCATGACGCTGTCTTGAGCCTCCTCGGCGATAGCAACGTCAGGGAGGAGATCAAGCTCCGAGTAAAGGTCCTTGTAGCCAGCAACGGCGCAGGCACGGCCGACCTGGTAGCGCATCTGTGGGTAGCGCCTTGCGAGCTGCCGGTACGTGTCCTCAGATGCCACGTCGGGGTACCAGATGCAGTAAGGGAACTCCTCGGCCGCTGAAATGTCCGGTATCTTGTTGCTCATAATGGCGCGGGCGTGCAGTGCCCGGGCGAACACAGGGTCCTGCCCGGCTGACCCAGGAAGTAACTCAGCACCAAATCCGTCATGATGCCGGATGCCGCGCAGCACGCAGAGTCCCGTTACATGGGCCATGCGGCTGGGTTCAGTGGCTGGCAGCTTCTCGCCGCGTAGAGCGGCTTTGCAAATGTCATCGCTGTAGATCTTGTCGATATCGCCGCTGAATATGGACGTCCAATCTGGGAGGCACAAATCAGCCATCGGTCCTTGGGGGAGGTGTTTCGAGTGATTTCTCATCGCACCATCTTTGGCGGGATCGTCGACTGTCCAGACTCCCTCGCTTGCTGTGTCCCAGGATTCAGATGCCATCTGCAGTGCGTTGTGTTGGCCTCAGCAGACGCTCTGATGGTTCGACATCAAAAAGACGGAATGGCATACCTAGAGAGTTTTCTCTGACCCGAAAATTGACTGCTAAGGAGCCTCTAATGAATAAAATTCCAAAGAGCAGACTGGTTGCCAAAACTGGAGGAAATAGTGGGGTTGGTGAACGAGAACAAGTAACCTGGGCTATTTATGTTACGGGTGCAGATGCTGACAGGAGACAAGTGCTTCCATCGCCTGCCCCAATTGGCCTCTCATTGGCCTCATTTGGAGTCAATTGGCCTCAATCGGCCTGGGCCCTGCGTACAGTACAGTCAGACTCTACCATCATAGTCAATAATACCACAAGCTTCATACTTGACTACTATAGACTAATGCATCTCGTGTTATCTTGATGGCACTGCCCGCAGAAAATATGCAACACAAGAACGAGCAAAACTGGCAACTATCCCCGCAGCGGTTGAGTGCTGTTTATGTAGTGCTTAGATCCTGCATAGTAGGCAGAGATTTGACACTGAAAGAAGGCAAATGAAATCGCGTTATGGATTATCTGCGGATTTCTCAGCTGTGATAGAACTAATAAAGTTTGCTATTCACGAGTGCCACCGTAAGCACTTTCAATCTTGTTATGTGAATCAACTTTTTCGGCCTAGAACCATTTTAAGTTCCAGGGCACTCGCTGGTCTCGTTCTATTACTTTTTCGACCAAGCTTCAGTCATGAAACGCTCGATGGACTTAGGTTGAATATCCGGGAACTTATCATTGAGTCGCCCGTCCTTTGGCAGAAGAATCTTGCCCTGCACGACGGACAAGGCGATCCACGCATTCAACGCATCAGGATCGACGCCGTTGTACGAAGCAGCGTCGTCAAAAATGGTCGTCGACTTGCCCTTTTCAAGATCCGCCACAGAGTCGTAGGTGACTTGGAACTTGTCACCTGTGTTGTGTCAGTCTCTTATTGAGCTTCGAGGTATCCAAGAATCCCCGTGTCACTTACCCGTGATCTTCTCAGCCAAAGCCACAAGTTCGTTCATACATGTGTCAGCGCCGCTGATGATGCTCCACTCCCGCCACTCCGGTTCGTCTATAAGACGATCAAGGAACCGAGCAAGGTCCCTGGAGTATAGCATGCTGAACTGCTCATTGCCAGTTCCGGGAATGGCCACCGACCGCGCGGGCACGTTGAGGGCCCAGTTGAAGGGCCTCAGATGGCTCGGGATGTTCGGGAGGCCAAAGTAGTCCATGAACATACCGTTGGCCACGCGGGTATATGTCAATCCTGACTTGGCGAGGGCCTCGGCAGCACGCAGCCCGGGGCCACTGAAGTCATCCGGGGCAGTTTCTCTTCCATTCGTAACGTCAGATCAGTTCGACTTCAATCGACCCATCAGTTTTTGACTCACCCTACAGGTGTGTACCCTCCAAACTCGCTCGGGATGAATCGCCGTGTCACCAGCGACTTCTCCGCTGCCGCAATGAGTTTAAGCTGGGCTTTTTCCGAGGGGCCCTCGATGTTCAGGGCCGAGATGATGGTGTCGACTTGGTGAGCTTCGAGTGTTTTTGAGGTTTCCTCAATGTTATCATAATCGACAGCCACGAACTTGACTCCACTCGCAGTCTCAGACGGAACCTTTTGCAATAATCAGCACGAAGACATCACGTAGATGATTAATGTGTTTCCTACCTTGCGACAGAGCACAATTGGGTTCCTACCAGTTGCGACCAACTGATCCACAACGGTCTTGCCTACATCACCAGTGCCACCCGCTACTGCGACTACAACCATCTTGAAAAGTGTACAATGATAATGACACGAATAAGAGAAACTGGATTCGACGTGGAATACTGGCTCGGAGTTGAATGGTATGGAACTAACAACTTCACGGCGGAATTCAAAGGTGGTTAAAGTCGGTGGGCTGTTGAATAAGATCCAACCGTGAAACTGCAGCCTTATTATAATGAGCACTGGCAGAGAGGATTTATAATCATTCAATGAGGGCGTCTCAAGTTGTGTAAGAGCTTGGCCGAGGGCAACGAGATGCGGTGGTTTCGGCGGCTGAGGGCGCCGGTTGCTCGGTGGCCGAGTGCTGCGATGCGAAGTCACTTGTACTTTTATCCATGAATGATACTCTTGCTTGTACGGCAATTCCTTAGAAGCGAGTCTCTTTCTTATATCTTCGTCTTCTTTTGGCACAACATTCTCATCATTCGCGAGAATTGCCTGAGTTGCTCATATACCTGCATATGGTGAGAGACGTCGTAGCCAAGTTTCGCCGGTACACTAGCACCCTCTTATTAAGGTGGATCAAGACGATTTCCTCTTTCTCCCTCACGACATCACCTATTTTGAAACAGCTTGAATAATGGAGTCTTGTCGTCGTGGTTGGTATGTGTAAACATGGAGAACCTTGAGACCCGCCTGATCGAGCAAGGCGTGCCATTCCGTGAGGGTTCGCTCCCGCGACCCTAATGAAGCCATCATAGTAAGGTCCACCGCGGCGGCCTCCCAAGGCACCCCAGAGTCGGGCAGGACCATGTCATCAATCAAGATCTGGGACTCGGGTCCCGACGCGGCGACCAGGTGCTTGAGTATCTCGACGCATTTGTCATCAGGCCAGTCGTGGATGATCTGGCGCAGGTAATAGAAGCGTGCACCCTTGATAGGCTGCTCCGTGAAGAAGTCATGTGGCAGCTTCTCGACACCCTCGGGGACCACCACACCGGGTGGGAGATGTTCGAGCGTCTGGGGTAGATCTTGAAGTACGATCTTCCCCTTTAGCTGTGGGAAAGCCCCTAACAGCGCTGCGGATTGGTGCCCAAACCCGCCGCCGACGTCGACAAATACGTGCTTGCCTCCAAAGTCGCCGACCTCCTTTTCGAACGGGAAGACCGTGAACCACGGGACGCCGACAGCACCCTGTACAGTCATTGCCTGCTGCAGGGGGCCAAATCGCTCAGGCTGTGTCGGCAGCCACATAAAAGCGGGCAAGTCCGTGGGGAACGCCTTTTGGAAGGCCGTGTGGGCGGCGTCGGTGACGTCCTGGTAATTGGTCTCCGCGAGGAACGAGGGCAACGCCTGGAAGACGGGGCCGCAGTTGTCAAAGAAGTGGTACACGCCCCCGCGGTAGCCGGGCTGCGCCAGCGTGAGGGTGACCTCGCTGGCCGTAAAGGCGTCCGGGCCCGACTCCCGGATCATGCCTACGGATGCCAGATATCGTAGGATTCGGCCTTCATGTCGAGATGGGCGCCCGGAATCAGTACATAAAGCTGGCAAAGTATTTTTAAAGGGGGCATACAGATTACTTACCGAGTAACAAGGGCGATGCTTTCTTCTTCGCGGCCAACTCTGCGGCTGTCATTGGGCTCTTGGCCTCTGCCAGGGCCTGGAAGATCTTGAGGTCCTGGGCGATGCGGGCTGCGGTAATCTCAAGGTGCTAAGCTACGCGTTAGTCGCGATGGCCGAAAAAGACCGCGCCCAGATGGGGCTTCTTACCATCCCAGAGAAGCGCGAGAGCGTGTCGTGCGGTGTCTCTAGCTTCAGCTGGAGACTGCGCAGGAAGTCAAGGACCTTGTGTCGCCCGGCAACGTCTGCCTGCATGGCGAGCGCCTCGATCTGTGCGAAAAGAGAGTCCATAGTGCCACGTAAATGTTACCGAGGTCGTCGGTTTTCCAATTTGATGGGAGATAAGAAAGACACAGATGGTTTTCACGATACGTTTGACGACAAATTGGTATCGATATCTTGGAACGAGGTTGACAACAAGAAGAAGGCTGAAGGTGCAATATTATAAATGAGAAATTACGGCTGAATCAAGACCTAACTACTGGAGCTAAGTTGATATTCTTCAGCTTCTGAGGACACTCCCTCTTATATAGCGAAGAGGGTTTGGACCCTGGCTCTGAACATGAATACCTAGGTACCAAGTTTCCTTTCAAGTCTGGCTGCCAACAAAGTAGACACGAAAGTGGTGAGGCTGCTGTGGATGTTGGTATGTCCAGGGTGTCAAAGCCCAATTACAATCCGTTTTCATGCGGCCCTGCTGCGTTGAATCTCCAACGACAACCAACAGGTCCGCCTCTGGCCACTAACGTTCGCCGAAGGACAATTAAACTCCAATGAGAACCCTTCCATAAGCAATTAACGCGGAGCCAAGAGTTTTAGCCATTCCTGCCAAATCCTTCAGAGAATCCTATTGGTACCCCAGCGTGTAATGCCAGTGAGCGAGCTGCAGGTGCAATTGGGACACCACATTAACGACAGTGTAATGGTGAGGACCAAATTATAAATCAGAGCCTTGTATACAAGTCCATTCTCGAAGTTCAGACGCAGGAGCCTGCAGCTGTCCGTGCAATGGCGTGCATGCCGCTATTACTTTCTGATGCATTGCACGTGCTTGAAAAAGCCGCATGTGCCTTCGTCGAGCCCCTTCTTGATGTTCTTAACATTCGTACCGATCCCGTTGTTAAAAGTCAGATGCGCCACATTGTCCTGAAGCCCCATGATTAGCACGAATGTACTTGATTTAGTGGGTCACAAGTGGCGGCGAGGGACCGCGCGCGCCCAGTTGAGGTGCCCTGAAGGGGGGAGGGTGATAGTTACCTTGTCCAAGACGCAACGAGGCCTCGATTTGGCGGTCGGCCATCGCGGAACAGCATCGTAGACAGAGCGACCGCACTTTGAAGGGTCGATCGCGATGTTTCTCTCGTCGAAGATATGGTCGTTGGGGATTACTATGTAGCACTTCAGGAGTGCCCAGCTGGGCCCGCACTCGCATTTTGCCAGGTTGGCGGTCTCTGGTCAAACTTGCATATTAGCATATGCTGGATACTTTCTGCACAGATACTTATTCCCCGCCGCCAGGGCATTTCGAAGGACCGGTCAGTTCTGGCTGAACAATGTGTGCCAAACGAAACAAGGAGACTGACTAAAAAGCCAATGGGCGGGAAGGGTATTGAGGAAGACGAATTCGGGACGAAGAAGGCCAGGGGATCATGACTGGGAATCATGACTGGGTAATGGATTCGGAGGTCCTTCTTGATCTTACCAAAGTTCCACTCCGGGTGCTCATCGACCGGGTGATTCAAGAGTTCACAATCTGGTGTCTTCATCTCCTCCAGCATGACAGAGTTTGAGGTAGCATTCATTGCAGCCGAATGGTCATCAGCAACCACAAGATCAGCGTCAGATGGTTCATGGTTGCCAACAGATCTCGCATTACCATGCGCCTTGATAGAAAGGTGGTCAGTCCCCAAGGTATATCAGGCATGTCTCTCTTATTGGGCTCTAGGTTACTCACCAACAACCCGCACCACATGAACCGGAATAGAAGCCCAGACTTCATGATACCGAATCTGATTTTTCACAAAGTCCAATAATTATTAGATTGAGTTTGGTTTCTAAAGATTTGATGGGAAGGGTTTCCTCTGAGTCTTGTTGGAAATTATGTGATTGTAAAACGGTGGATCTGAGAGGATTGAATTCTAAAGATCTGTCGGATGTAAATACCTCCTGTAAACAGTTCAGGGCCGTACAATACGATTCCACTGGATGACGGAGCAAGGATGTAATACACGCAGACCTTTTCTTTCGCACCTGTGAGACATGGGTGTTCTCGTCCATGAAATATTCGACATCGTCATGTGTCCATCATGGATCTGAAATGTCCGAGCAGAGATTGCGCTGGCTCTGCCGACTTCATCATCAAGCTCCTGTGAGATCGACCCACGATGTCCCTTCCGCCTGAGCGCAAGGCCCAGAAGGAGTGATGACGATGGGACGTATACGCATGAGAACGGAGGAATTACAGATCAACAATGTTATCGTAGATATGCGAAGTAAATGGGCCAAAGCCTGTGGTTGAGCCGACTTGTCCGGGAGCCGTTTGCTGATGGCCTTGCACGTGCCCATGGCGGAGGATGTATGAAGCTAGTCGTCGCTAGGGTCTCAGTATCTTGAAACGCCTCAATTGGAGTAAACTAAGGTTCAGTCTACCCATATGGTGTACCTGGTACGTGGAAGCCCGCGTAGGATTGGGGATGTGGCAACATGAATTCGATTTTCATGACATTTTCTTATTTGCATGGTGGGAAGCCGGATATACCTGTCATTGAGCTCGAAACCCCTCACTCCGCCCTGTCAGTACCCTTAAGGTTTTCTGATAGAAAACGGATATTCGCATAGAAGAAAACGGATGGTAGACAGATACGTACAACCCCTAGTGCACCAAATCATACCTGCCAATTTTCACACCTATGCCCAATCTCGTACACCGAATTTACACACCTAAGGCTAATTCATATACTGAACTTGCTCGCGGCATGGCTCAATCACTACGACTGATATGGTAACTTACATGGCCAGCCGTAACCTGATCACGTTGTATTTCGTATGACTCGCGTCAGGCATGATCTGAGCGACGGGTACTGATAACGTTAGACGGGCGCTACTTCGTAGTAACAGACTCGGACCATTTCCCCACGATTGATGATAATAAACTAGCTTGAAGTGAGGTCGGGCACCCTCGTTGGCCTATCTAACAAACCGACGACGATGCACCGTTGGCTAGCACGCTCAGGCCACGACAAAATGCAGATGTTAGCCAGTCCGTGAATCACTTCGCAGTTTAATAGGCGGCCGTTCTGCGGCGATCTTTCTTTCCTCCTTCCTAACATGCATTTGAAAATGATAACCATTGGTAGATTTCAACGTCATCATTGCCAGTACCACATTCGTTAGTTGATCATCACCTGTCTTCCAAGGGCGGCATAGACTTCCTTCAGGATAGGCCAAAGCACGTAGGTTCGCCGGCCTGTGCTCAAATGGTGGACTCAACAAGTCATGGATAACTATCCGTCTCCTGCTACATTGCAGTCGAGAACGAATCAAAGCACAACCAAAGGTGGCCCAGTGCGCACACGAGACTAGGAAGTGCGATCACTGGTTAGTAACGAGATCGTGAAGCAAGCCTCCCTGGGTGGAAGATAGGCAGCAGAGTCTTGTGATTCTGACCCGATGGGTCCCAGGAGTGTGAGCACGGCCATTGGGGAAAGTAATATTAAATGGTGAAGTGACTCACTTCGAAAAGGTGTTCATGAGAGCGTAATTCACCTGATATCTTTGATGGCAGATACCCAAAAAGAAGGGCGCTGACATTCCCTTCTTTACTACAGTCTTCACCAGGGACTCAACAGAGTTGCTCAAGGCTTGGCTTTGAGGAAGACATCAATATGCTCGAAAACTCAACCGCTGCCATAGCAGAGCATGAGATTCTAGCTGCCCGTCAAGATCCAGTTTCGGCTATCGCTGTCATTGGTTTGATAATCGGTATTATCGGTCTTATCCAAAGCTCGCTCTTCACCTACTCGGCTGTAGTGGGCTTAGGAAAGCCGGACGGCTGGGTGCCGCCGCCAGAGGAATGGGGAAAGCCGTGGCCATTCTCCATCGCGACGGGACTCGAGGGCCCGAAGCCAAACGAGAGTGAACCTCTACAAGGCGCAGGCGGACCTTTCCCGGACGTGCATTTATTGTGAGTTACACCACCCTCAAAGTGCAGCACTTCCAGAGCCATGTTGCAGCACGGGTGCTGAACGTCCTACATCGACTTCACCAAGATTGCGTTATTGTGTTTGCCAAGGTGAAGACACTGACTTAACAACATCATGGCCGGCAGCAATGACAATGGCGACTACTTGGGAGCCGCCAAAGACAGGACCGCGTATATCGGGCACAACAGGGCGATTCCCTTGGATATTTACCCGATCAATGTCCACAAGCACGAGGGTCAATACGCGTCATTTGCTATATTGGCCGGGAAGGGTGATGGCCGGGATCCCCTGTGCATCGTGGACTTTGGACTTGGCCTCCCGAATGTGAGTAGCTGACCCAAAATCTTCGCCTTTACCACTTCTTGACGGACAGCGACTGGCATTTCTGCTCAAGAGCTTTATGGTAATTTTGCACAAATAAACCACTGCAGACACCTGACCCTAAAGTGTTGCAGGGACTGGACAGAACGGAGTCAAGAGCCTTCGGTGCCTATACTGCACGCTCCTGTGGAGCCTCCTGGGTTCGTCTTCCACTTCATTTCACATACCGCAGGACTTAACTCGAGTTACAGTACCATAGCGGTGTATACCGAAAAAACGCCAACGGCACAGTCCCATGCTTCTGGCTCGGTGGGTATGGCGTGCAAGGCATCCAGGTGCACCTACCGTCACACACTTTTGGACAGACCAGCATCCCCTTCGCGGAGATCAACAAGACCAATGAGACCGCCCATGACTGGTTCTGCAACCGCCCTGCCGTCCTCAACCTCTGGGAAGAGCTACCGCCCCGCCACAAAGTCCCTGGCATCCTCGTCAAGGATCTGCAACAGCGGGCGGGGAGGACGCTGGAAGACACCAGGCGGTTGCACAAGGACAAGAAGCTTTTGCAGCCCGGACGTCGGGGCAGCTTCCCGTCCCCACATGAGGACACCGTCACCATCGCCACCGAGCTACCCGGCCTCTCCGCGTCTGAGCTTTGTGAGGATGCGCTGTCCATGGGGCCTGACTTTGTCAACATCCCCGAGGGCAAGTTCTGCCGGATGTCGGACAAGACGCTGTGGCCCACATGTGATAATCAGCGCTCCAAGGTTGGGCCGACAGACGATTGCTTTGACGTGGAATCGAGGCAGTTGGTGGTAGGTGGCAAGGTGACACGCAGCAAGCCATACTCAAAGGAGTTGCATTTTCCTCTCAAGTAAGCCTCACGCTTTATGTATGCCACTGGCCTCGGGAAGCTTTACCATAGTAAGTAAGTCCACGTACCCACTCAAGCACCAGTCCCCCCCCCCCCATGCACATAAAACGACGTAGTACACGCCGTCTAAATGTTCTGTTCAGCTTATGCGATCCAGGCCTGATGTATTGAATTTGAAAAGTTGGAAAAGGGGTTTGTAGAATTTTTGCAATTGACTGAGACTCAATCACGGGTGCGGGTGTGTGAGGGGGGGGGGGCTGCTTGAGTGCGCATGTGGACTTATGCAATCATAACCAGACTTAGTCACACTGTCAGACTCTAAAATAATTCTATTGGTAATTTGTTACTAGAAATGTTCCATACTCAAGCAAGAATAGCAACCACGTACCTACCTTAATACAGCTTTTAAACCTTGGAACTTCAGTTGGAAGAGCATTACACCTGGCCTTCAGTAACTACCTAGGTAATATATTCACCACAATCCGTGCCTAACTTAGGAACCTTTATAAAGTCAACAACCATCAAACCAGATGAATCCGGGCTGCATGACTTTGCACCCATGCTAAGCTGATGAACGGTTTGTAGCGAATTGCTGGAGCGTGCTCTTAGGTGATGCTCAAATATTCTGAGGTGGATTGTGTGCAGATCAGGTCTATCGTAGAGTACCGTATTACTAGGTGCCCTGTCTAGTTAAGGCATCAATCTTTGATCACTTAACACCCACCACTCTGTCCAGTTGCCCAACCAATCCCCCCATGCCGATTCCCAAATTCGTACGTGCACCAGACTCCGCCAACCAAATTCCCACAGCAATTCTCCCAGTATGACTTGACATGCATAGGTCTGACAACTTCGCCCAGGGAGCGCTGCTCACAGGACCGATCCGTGCTCATTCAATCCTTCAAACGAGTGATGAGCGCCGACTTGGACCCACCCACAAGGAAAGAATACGGAGATTCGCACCCGCAAAAACAGAGGGTACACCGATACATCACCACTCCGCCCACACCCATACGCCCATCACCCGTGGATATTCGCCAATAGGCAAGGTTGGATTGGTGGAAGGCAAGGCCCAACTCATGGAAATTTGCCAACAGGCGAGGTCGGACTCGTTGAAAGCCAGGCCCAGCTGGTTGAAAGCAAGGCCCAGCTCGTGGATATTCGCCAGTGTTTGCAACTGGACCACGGTGTCGTTCTGTCTCCCTGGGGTGAGGCAACCGTACAAAGGACGGCGAAAACGTGCCCAATATGGCTGTGGCGGTCACTGGGGGGTCAGCCACCAGGGGGTTAGTTAATCAGAGGCCACCTGCCCACGTACATCTTTAAATAGGGCGCCCCTTCTGCCATCAGAACTTAGTCATACGCCCACTTCGAATACAAACAATCGCATAGTTGCCAGACTCAGTCTTTGCTGCCACAATGGCGACGTGAAGAGAGTGTGGAATTAGGATCGATTTGGTGTCTGTCTCCGTATGCTAAACTCGACCGGCTAGCCGCCAAACGCCACAAAACATACACATATCACCCTAAGACAATATCCGCCCTCCCAGTCAGCGGTAGTCCGGCGGAAACTTGCGCTCAGCGTGCTGAGGGTACGTCCAGAAGATCAATGCTGTGAGTATCGGGTTCATAAACCGACGCCAGATTGGTATTCGTGGGACATAGTGTCTGGTTCGGTCGTACTCGCTTATGAGGACGATGTTTCCGACAATGTTCAGCAGTCTGAAAAGCATGTTTAAGCCAATCAAGACCAACGTAGCTATTGTTGACGCCGAAGGCTTGTTTCCAAGGTCCTTGGAAATTGAGTAGACGGGAGCAACCTGCTTGACAAGTCAGCTTGGCTAGGCTCGTCCCTTAATGTTTTGCCCCAACAAGACCTGCAAGTAGAAACAAGAACAGCACTCGGGACTCACCCATAGCCCTATTATGGCCACTTCCAGAAACAGAGCGACATTATACGTCCTGACCTTGTTGCCCCGGAACATAATCAGGACGATGCAGAACCACATGAGCAGGAAGCCGACAATGGTCGGCGCCAGCACTAGCTTGTCCCTCCTAAAGTAGTGCCAGCACAGACCTGAGCCCGCTATGCCGAGGAAGAACTGGATCCAGCCCAGTAGGAAGAATGCGAGTAGCACGAGGGCATACCGGTCGTAGCACGGCTTGTGGAACTGCGGGTGGCCGGTGGAGCTGTCAGTTGTGATGGGCCACCCGCACCATCGACAGGTCCAGTAGTCGGTGAAATTGCCCAGGGTTGTCTTCCTGCCGATCCTGACCGTGCCGTCGCGGCTCTGAATGGTACACTTGACACATCGCGACGACAGCGGGTAGCCGGCATCCAAGGGGGTGGTGAGGAGCCGGGCGACGTCTCGGGGGCAGTATGTGAGGCAGACCTTGCAGTGGCGGATGAGGATGGCGCGGAAGGTATCAGGGCCCCATATGCTCCGAACCAGGCGCGGGGTGGCGAAGTTGTACCAGTACTTGCAAGTACGGCGCAAACGTTCGATGTCTCCAAAGTCCAGGTGCTGCAGGATGACGATCTGTATCTCTGCGGGGAGGGTCATGAAATTCCTAGGCTCCTCAGGCGTCACCGGACGGGTGACGGAAAGGTTGGAAGCATCTGTGCTCTTCCGGATGGTGCTCCATCTTCGGAACTTCTCGAGCCCCGGGGTGGACGGTGCGGATTCCAGGTCCCACTCGCTGCGTGCTGGTGACAGAGGCTCCGTGATGAAGGTGATAGTCCTGCGGATGCCGTTTGACAGCCCGGTAGCCACGCGAGCGGGAGATATGCGATTAAAGGTTCCGATATCTTGGTCATCGTGTTGCTGTTGAAGGTTTGCTCCGTTGGGGTCCATGTTGAGGCTAGCCAAGACCAAGAGGGTGGATAGCTTCACTTAACGGAGCGGGAGATCGGGCTGTGACATCCATGGACTGCCCAGAGGGTGACTTGGGAGTGCAAGCAGCAAGAGTTTGGTGTCGCGTAGGAGAGCTGTCAGGTGGTATGGTCTTGAGCTTCAGTGTCACGATGTGGGAAGAGACGTTGCTGATTCGAGCAGGCCTGTCAGGTCTCGATGGTAGCCGAACAGGCTCCCACGGAGGCCGTGGAAAGTGGCCTGAACAGAGGCAACGAGAAGGCCGCACGTGCTCTTGGCCACCATTTGAGAAGTGCCTGAGTGCCTGCGTCCAGCTGGGCCAAGACGGGACCCTCGAGGCTTGAGAGTCGGAGGCTTGGGTGGCCAAGGTTCGAGGGTTCCTGGCCCTGAGCGGCGGTTGTCGCGATGATGCCTGCTGCCCCGCGGAGGGATTTCCCGTGTGGTGGGGTAGGTCCAGATGCTTGTCCGAGGTCAAACCTTGCCACGGTCAGGCCTGTGAGGGACAGGGACGGGAACAAGGGGCAATGAAACAGTGCTTGGTAAAAGCTGCAACTTGCAGCCGAAACTGACGGCTGGAATACTTGTAGGATTTTGGGATGTTGATGTTTGGATGTTGGTTGACATCTGCGAGGTGGTGTTGATGTTGGTACTACTGCAGCCTAGACTTGGACCACATTAGGCTCTGGGTGGGGTCAAGGCAGACAGGCTGACAGGTGGTTTTGGAGCAGAACCACGATGAGGTAAGAGTGGTGAAATGTGACATGGAGGGGAGCAGGAACGGGGAACAGCAGCAGGAGCAGAAACAAACAGAGGCAGGTGAGCGGGGCATCCTTGCCTCGCCTTGCAGACAGCTACCGACCTACCTGGGCACCTAGGAAGAGCTGGGGCAGCCGGGCAGCCGGGATGAGGCCATCTGAGGAAGGAACGGCGCTGCTTAGCTCGGGCGTCCCCTGTGCAACAACACCTAGCTAGGCCAGCCAACCACCGACAAGCTTGTCCTAGCACCCACAACCAAGAGTAAGCCACCTGCAGGAAGGAGGACCTCTCGTTCCTGCTTACTGTGCATATGCAACAGGTACCTATGTATCCATGCACCCGCAAGGCTCGACTTCAGCTCGACTTTAACCTCATCCGGACGTGAACTCCCGTCAAACAAATTGCAGTGAATCAAATCAAGATGCATACTACGAGCCTGGTTCATTAAATCTCTCAACCGGGCGATCTTTTTACGTGTCGTGCGATCCAACGTTTCGACGGCACTTCGCGTGCTGCCACCTGCGACTCCGCCAAGCTGTCTCGAGTCTCGCCATAAGCAATCCCGCCCTCCCGGTACCACAACGGACCTCCAGCCAAGCTCCGACAACCGGCCCCCAAGCTTGAGGAAAGCTTCATGTTTCTCTGGGCAAGAGGCCCTGTTGCCGTGTAAATTACAAAAAAAAAGTCAATTGCATGCTCAGGGTCTGCTCCCAAGACTCATGAAACCGACGCATGGGTAAGAGAACACTTGACTTGTTTTCGACTCGTCCTTTGCCCCAGTCATCGGATAAAATGAACGCACATGCAGTGATCTGCATCACACGGAGTGCCCCAGTGGCTCGGCCACCTATCACCACACATGCACCTTCTGAAAAGCTGAGATGATCTTCATACGGCTGACCCTAATTAACTAATCACAGGCTGTTCATACCCCAGCCCAGCCAGCCATCCAGAACCAAAGCCGATGCTTCATAGGCTCGCGCTCGAGAGCAAGTAGAACGTGTTTACCATCCCAAGGTCGAATCTAGATAGATACATGCATGCCCTTGGCCTTGGACCTGCCGAATGTCGACACACATGCAAGATCCCTGTCCCCAGGGCTGGTACCGTACCGTTATATCCTCCAGCCTGCCCAATATCAAGTATCTAGGTACTGAATATCCGTTACTTGCAGCCAACGCCGGAGGGCAGCACATCCCTCACTTCTAGCCGGCACGCTACAAAGCTTGTCCCGTCCTGGTCAGAATTCTATTTTGATAGATGCCAAGTCGTTTTGGGACATTCTTTCCGACACCTTGTGCCAAACTTCGACTCGCACTTCGTCTTGACCTTTGCCGGCTATGAATGCTTTTTTAATCGAGGAGCTCCAGAATCAAGAACAGCTGGGGGCCACGCTGCTTGCCAACTTTAGAGGCACTCTAGGAGTGGTGGCCATGGACAGGACTGAAGATATGAGGTGAGATGCATCAATCGAAATAGGTCATTGTCAGTTTTACAGGGCAAGCCTATACAAGCCGTTTCTCTCATACGGACCAACAAAGGTGAAGAAAACAAATCTGTTTATTAATCGTACCTAACTAGCTCGATGAATCCACCATGCCTGATCGTGAGGCACGTGGGCCTTGATCCAACTCACCGGCTAACTCCTTGGTCTCACAGGCGCCGCACACATATCCACACGCCGCTCGGCACTGGTCACGACACAACCCCCCGCGGCAGTAATTCCCACACCCGGAGCGGCACGCAACGGAGCATCCGCTACGGCATGCAGTAGAACACGACGAGCCCTCGCGCTTGACGGCTCCAATGCCCAGACGGGCCTTGGCCCCGGGTTCCTCACCGTCGCCGGCGGTTGCTACCCCAAAGCAAAATTTGGACGGAGTCGGCGGGCTGGCGGCGTCGGCCCCGGATTCCTGTCCGCCGTCGGAGGTCGGACCACCCCAGGAGCAATCATTCGGCGGCGTCCGCGGGCCCGCAAAGCACACGATGCACCATATGTCATCCGTGGGCGCGGGACACGCGCAGCGCTTGTACGGGACGCCGTACTTGGCGAGGTATAGCTCCTCGGCGTTGCGGCTCGCTTCTTCGAGAGTGGCCTCGTCGAGGTTATCGTCGTGGTGGACGAAGCGGCCGTTGGCCATGTGCCGGGAGTAGGTGCGGTACCTCCTGGGTGAGAGCTGATGGGTGTGCCTGGAATCTTTGTCAGTAAATCGTGCCTTGTGTACAGGCAAGTCATGCCTTTTCGAGGTTTGATCAGGGGACTCACCAGACAAGATCAATAGCCAGCGTAGGAGCCAAGCCCACGCCTGGGTTCTCTGCGATGAGTGTGAAGAACTCCTTGTAGTTGCCGATCGCTGAGTTCAGGAAGTTGTTTATCTTCTCCGGGTTCCGCCACTGAGCTCTGTGCACCTTCTCTGCGAACCTGAGCTGTCGCTGGACTGCCGCCACCATGTCGAAATCGTGGGCAGGGGAGAGGTTCTCGAGTGTTGGTGTCTGTGTCTTCTCGGATGGATCCCAAGATCCCAGGATGTCGGACATCCCGTCGTAGTCTAATTCCAGCTTGCGCTCCTGGGGTAGAAGATGGGTGTCAGAAACTAGTAACGAGACCTGTCAGGGGTGATAACTTACCAGCTCATGCCAATCGAAGCTCTTCCCCGCCAGCTCGCCTCGCCGCGCCTTGTCTTGAAACTGCACGTAGTCCTTAGTATTCAACATGTACGAGTGCCAGATCATGAGAATGTCAAGGGGGGGAATGGGTATGGTCTTGTCGGAAACATCGACGTTCTGAGCCCACTCGACAAACTTGACAGCGGCTGCCCGGCAGAAATCGTCCCAGGCTTTGCCAGCTTCTTTCCCATACGCCTCACCCTGAACATCAATGGCGTTCTTCAGACAAATGATCGCGTCGATGAGCTTGAGATGTGTGAGCAGCTCGGGTATGTCAGGAAGACGAAGAGCTGTCTCAATAGACTGCGGTTGCGTTTGAGAGGAAATGATACTGTCATCATGGACTTGGAGACCATGTGCGGGTGTCGGAAATTCCGTAGAGGTCATTCTTGCGGTTGTGTCTCAAGAGGTAGAGACTTATTGATAAAGGTGTGAATTTGATAAAGTCGACGGTGTGATCTTTGTAGACTTTGGTCGATGTGCAGAAACTGTTTCTGGATTCCATCTCCTCGATGCCAGAGGGATCGGTTTAAATAGAAATTCAGCCGGGAGGTTATTCGTACTGAAGCCCTGGAAAGCCAGTCATATCCTGAGGCAGTCACGCATGACGAGGAACAGAGCCTGCTTTGTGACTTCCCGCCCTCCCTCTCCAGATCGAAGACATGCAAGAGCTTGACCGAGAGCCCAGTCTGTACGTCACATAACACGAGTGACGAAAGCACTGCGGTCAAGCGCGCTGAGCGTTTCCCTGCAAAGTACCTAGGTACGTCTTGGAAGTCACGGAGTCATCAATACGACGCTCGAGAACTACAACGTCTCGCTACGGCTGCACTCAACGCTCGCAGTGTTTGTTTTTGACACCAAGCCCTCTTGTTGCAATGAGCTAAGACCTTCGATGAGAGATCGATTTGGTGGAACGGCATTCGCGTTCAGCCACACCGACAGTCTGCGAGACCTGGCCTGAGGAGCTTGGAGCTGGGGTCTGCTGGATGACCATTGATACACAACATGAAACTATCGTGGTTCAGCCATCAAAAGTCAGGGTAACCAGTCAGATAAATGCAGATCCCCTTCTCCTAGGTCTCTAAATGATCAAGTATGAATGGAAGTAATGGACACTTGATAATAGGAATGCGACTGAGTATGTTCTCAGACATTTTAATATATCATGGTGCTCATATGTACAGAAATCACGTTAAGCCTTGTATCTACACTGAAGCGAAGTCCACGGCCCCGTCCCAACTCAACGGCCCATCACGCTCCACCATCTAGCAGTCGACAGTCTTGCCGTCGATAGCGGTCCAGTCCTGGGTGATCTCCCAGACGCCCGGGTCGAGCTTGTTCTCGGTCGACTGCCACTCGTGGTACCTCCACGCGGTGACGGAGCAGTGGCACCTCGGGTCCGTGGCGCCGCACGAGTCGCACCCCGTGAACGAGTTGGTGAGGTCGGAGCCGTACAGGTTGTCGTTGGCGGCGCTGAAGTCGGAGATGGTGGCCTTGATCTCGTTGCACGCCGTGTTGAACTTGGCCTGGTCGTCGGCGCAGCTCGCCTCGGCGGAGCGGAACTTGATGGAGTAGCGAGTGCTGTGGGAAAAAGATCAGCGCTCATGTTCCCTCTGCTGTTGGTTTCTACACGAGAGACATCGGAAGCCCGGCATGTTGTGCTTGAAATTGCGAGGGTGGGATCGAGTCATGACTTGCATAGCCCCTTCGGATGTCGTCCCAGATCATCGGAACGTGGGGTCATCGATCCATCAGGGTACTGAAGATCAGGGGAGAACGGGGAAGTAAGAAACACATACCAGCCCAGAGCAGCGCTGGAGAGCGACAGGAGGGAGAGTGCGGTGGTGAGGAACTGCATGTTTGCGGTTGGACTGTTGCTTTGGGAGAGTGGTGAGGAGTGATTGTCGCTGGGATTGAGTGACGGAGGTTTGAATCAGGAGACCGCAGATCTTTGTTTGAATAAGTAATGGTCCGAAAAGAATGACAGTGCTTGATGCAAAAATGAATGGGAGAGTCGTGTTCGAGTTTTGGACTGATGCACCCTTTTTCCAAAGTTGGATGGGACAGCCCGGCGATCTATATACTCTCACCAACCCTGCCGTGAAGGCTTATCGTTTCCCACAAGTCTGGATCTCCGGTGGATCTCAGCCGCAGCCTTACTACGACATCACGCGCAGCAACGAGTAAGGCGAATTGTTCAGGGGCACAACCCAGGCTGGGCAGCCCCACGGCAGCCCACCGACCAAGACCCCAGGAGCACTTCTCGGGCTGTTTTAAGGACGCGACGGTGAGTTCTCGTTGGCTCATGGGCAGATTCGTTTCAGGTTCACCCACGTGGGTACGGGCGTTCGTCCGGTATTGTTCACGACGTCGTATTACGGGCACTATAAAAAGCCAAGGCCAAGGATTGCACCAGGGCGCGCATGACGTGCAAATATGATATATTGGGCGGCTTAGCTATCCATACAAGCATTCGTCCAAGGGCATGATAAGAATGTCAAATGTTTAATGCCCTCCGCCACCAAGCCCGCGCCGATTATCCGGACGGATGCCGACTGCCCTCGTCACAAGTGCCTTGGGTAGGCAGCGCGGGGAGTTAAGCTAACATCCCGTCCTTCAAGAGTCTTCGGAAGCAACGCGCATGACACCCTTGTACCATCGACGCTGGTCCCAAGATCCAATGCAAAGCCGAGTTCGGGTTCCTCGCGACACGGTTATGGTCAAGTGGTCACTTGCTTCACCTCAGCATTCACCGTGATCCCGTATCGTCTGAGCCTCTGGAGCGAGAAGTCTTGTGACCAGTGCATACGGCGAGGGTCGGGGTGCACCCTCCCAAAGTACCAGTCCCTGTCGCGCTGATCAAGCACGGTAGAGTCACTGTGAGTGACTCCGCGAAGCCGTAGGTGTTCCAGGTACCAAGGGTATCGTGCTTTGTTACCACGTCTGCTCCTTTGCCACATCCATGCTAGAGTCTCGCGTATGTCACTGTAAAGGACGAACCAGGTCTCCAACCTGAAGGTGATGGTGAGGCGACGGATGCCAGGGATGGCCGTCTTCTTGAACTTCTGCCACGTCCTCGAGGTGAGGGTGCCCTGCCACTCGATCGAGCAATTCTGCCAGATTTCCTCGACGACTTCAGACCTCCAGTGACGGTCTCTCAAGACACACGCGAGGCTGCGCATGCCGGTCGTAATTGGACCAGGAAGCTTGATGTCGGGCTCCTCGATGCAAGCCAAACCGAAGATCATTGTTCGGATCTCGGGTGGAAGAGTGAAGAGCCGGAAGACGGGTTGGTGGACCTGGTTTGTGTTAGGGGCTGCTTGTTGGTCGCGAGTCGCGTCTGACGCGTCGTTGCCCTGGCTCTCGTGTGGCTCATTCGCTTTGGCTGCCTCAGGCTTTGTGTCCTCAAGCTTTTTTGCCTCCTCCAACTCATCGTCCGCGGTGGATGCCATGCTGCCTGCGCCTTTGGTGACGGGGTGATTGTGTGGCAGGCACGGTTGAGATGGTTGATGTACCAAGTATTACGCTCGGGTGAAGGTGTTGGGTGAAGGAGCCTGAAAGGTTTCATTTTTTTTTTTTGCATTCTGATAGCTGCAACCACCAATGCTTCCGGGCATGACCTAATACTAGGGATCTCCAGGAAGCCCCCCTAGGGACTCAGTTGGAACAAACGTTAGCCAGACGGCACTACAATATGAATCGGCATTCTTTGTTCTTGGTAATGCGATTATTTTTCACCGGTGATATATGGCAGTCTCGCAAGGACTTCCTCATTGAATGCACTCATGCTTCAGCGACGTAATAGCCCTTGAGGCCTGGGAAATAAATCATACGACATACTTAAGTATTCCCACAACTTTATCCATCCAGCCAATGATTGAGGTCATTGTAACAATTTCATATACTAATAATGTCGGATAGCCACGACAACTTGTGGCAATTTCCTATGCTTCGGGTAGTTCGTTCATATACTACAATTCTATAGAGTTGATAGCAGCCTTGTGCCTAACAAGGCCTGTAGTAGTCCACATGGTCTTGTGGTTCTCCCTAGGATTTACCTACCCTGTCTTGCACCCAAATGGGCTACAGAAGACCCGAAAGGCCAGGGGTAATTCATTGAGCCTCTAAGAGTGATTTTGACGCTAATGGCGGCACAAAACCCCAATATCAGAACATTGTGTTCATTAAACGGAGGAAACACATAAGGCTGGTATCATCAACCTGGTCCATGTAAAGGAAAATGTTCAGCGCGGTTGAAGGAGAAACGTATAGGTGGGAGGGCCATGCTCAAGTGATACCCAAAAATAGCTTTAGAATCTTAGAATGAGCCTCACCGCAGTCTCACACTATTGTGTGCTACCTAGTTGTGCCTGCTCGAGCTCAACTAGCCCAATATCACGTTTGTTGTACATCGCTCGCGAAACCTATCTGTTGACTTGGACAAAGGCAATGCATTTGCAGTACTGTGTTAGGCTCAGCTGCCTGGGAGATAAGGCGCTGTCTCACTTGGCAATCATGGTTTCTGACACTGGGTATTCATTCAGTCACGCCGTGGAAAGTTTTGTGAGGAGTGAAGGCAAAAGCCCCAATCATCTTTTGATTGACTCCCAAGGTTCAAGGTCTAGATACATCCCCGGAGGAGCGTTGCCATCTCTGGCAAAGTATGTACATCCAATCAAGTGATTCTCAAAAGGCTCCCATGCAGGTCACCCCTTCAAAAAAGACGTCCCGGAGGCGACCAGATTTACTCGAGGTCGAAAGCGGCGGCGCCAGTGTACTTCTGCTGGCTGGAGGCGCCGGTCTGCTCGGTGACGAGCTCGCTGGCGGGGATGGTGTGCTTGCCGCTCTGGTTGGAGCTGGGGGTCACGGGCTGGGTGACGGTCAGGACGAGGCCGCCGTCGGCCTTGGCGACGGTGAAGGTGCGCGAGGACTGCTCGCAGGCGCCGTCGGTGATCTCGGGCAGGGAGCCGTCGCTGACGACCTGGGCGCGGCACTGGACGGGGGTGGTCTCGCCGTTGCCGGCCTGGATGACGCCGAACTCGTAGCTGTGGGAGCAGGTGTGTCAGTACCGAGGCTGGTTTGATAATGACATCGCATGGCATGGCAGTTGGGTGATGGTTGGAGAATCAACTTACATGCACTGAGCGCTGTGGGGGATGCACGAAGCGCTGAAGTCAGAGACCTTGAAGACGGCCTCGGCGCTGGCCACGGAGGCAGCGGCGACAGCGAGGATGGCGGCGGAGAACTGCATCTTGAAGGTTGATGAGGTTTGAGGGGTTGGTTGGAAGAGGTGGTGATGCTGTTGAGTTGTTGTGTGAAGAGTGAGGAGTGAGATGCTGATGCTGAATCAAACTCGGGATGAAAGGCGGAAGTTGTGGTGATATTTATGTCTATCATGTTACGCTACATCTGCTTTGTCGTCTTTCTTTCCCCCGTTGGAATACGAGCATGGCAACATCGAAGAAGGGAAATGATAGACATTGGTGGATCCGGCTGAGGACGTTGTCACGTTGCTGGCCATCATCGTCCGGGGGCTCCGACTTGTTTGTGCTAGGGCCAATCGTCATGCTTGTTCCCAACCTTAATCGCCCCCTGGATTGGATTCCCATTACTGTACCTTAGAAGCTGTCTCCCGCCTGAAAGCTGCGTGCTTTTGACTGTGGGCACGTATTATACGGGCTGGTCTCCTCACTGGTCTCCTGTGCTTGGTACAGTTTGTTTTCCCACAGGCATCTCACTGTTCCTAATTACTTGCCGGCGAATCAACCCATTGACATGCCTTGTCAAGCATACACATCAATGCTGAAAGTGTATATTGTGGCTACCTGTGAGATCATTGCTGTTGGATAATGCCAACATTTGCCCACGTATGATACCGAGGCATACATCGTCATTGTTACAGGTTCGTTCTCGTATAGAACAGCTGGCCTGGGCTGACATCACAATGCTCCGTCAGCCCAAGAGCGTACCGACCCACAGGGTTCAGGGGCGGCCCGGTTTTGCGGGGAACTTCAACCAACCGCCCTACTCGGAGATCTACCGCCAGCTTCGCGCCAGCTAACATGCAATGCTGGCATATGCCGCACTGCCGCATGAAATGGGGTTGTTGGGACGAGATCGAGGCCACGGACAAAAAAGGCGTGTGGGGTCAGGGGGAATGCTCGTGTTGGCGCGGGGAAGTGCGCTTGCTTCTTTCTCAGTGGACGGCGCGTTTGAAAGGAGCCCAGTGAACCCAATTGCTGGGTAAGAGCATGTTCGGGAGCTCAGCCTTCCCGCATGAACCGTGTTCTCCACAATATTACTCGGCTCCTATTCGTATAGTCCGCGCTGTTCCTCAACGTGTTTCTCTTTATACAGTACATCCGGTCCCCAGCGCACAGCCGAGTCCCCATTCAATGTAATGTTGGTAGTATCTAGTTACGTGGCTTCAACTGTTTGCCGCCGAACTACACTGCGTCCATGAAGAGACAGATTGTGATCTTCCGTCCTTCCCGGCAACTCGGCATGAGGCAATCGGAACCGCCTTTTTTTAGGTACACAATTATTAACACGCTGGCTTGAACCTGTCTCTGTGGTGGAGCTGGCTGATCACGACTTGAGGGGTACTAGAAAGTCGGGGAGTATTCTATGGGGTCCGAGTCTAAATTTACACGAGCACACCAGCACCCCTGAAGTCTAGAGTACTGGGTCCTCAGGGTGCTTGTAGTAAGTATATTTCTTCGCTCTTTCTATTGTGTATCACAATGTGGTGCGCTGTCTCCGGCTCGGGAAAGAGGCGGGAGAGTCGGTTCAGTCCTCCGTTTAGCCAGCACCACCACTCATCCCCCCTGAAAAGGACATGTCTTCGTGTCCAGTTCGAGAACTACCTAGGTGTGCGTTCAGAAAGTCATGGAAACACAATTTCCACAGCACTCATCCCAGTGCCAGTGTACATCAATAAAACAGTGTTGGGTTGTTGAGTCATGGGGCCTGAACCGCATTCCTGGGACAGAGTTCAGTCGATGCTGCACAGAGGTGCGATAAGACAGCAGCACAGGAGCAATACACTGGCAGATTCATGGCGTGTCACTTAACCTTTGTAAAGTCTCTCGAAAACCCATCAACCTTGCCCCATAGCACAGCTGCTTTATGGGGAGTATACCCAGTGGAGCATCGTACCAAACTCCTGGCCACCATCTCACCGCCTCACCCAACGCTGTTGGCCCTGGAGCATAGAACTAACCCCTGACTGGCGGCATCGTTCGCCCCAGCTCTCGAGAACAATGCCCGTCACATTCACCGACTAAGTGGCCGCACGACACGATGTCGCCGTCAGAGTGTCCGTAACACGGCCACGTCGAGCTTCACACATTGAAACGGAGTGGGCTGCCTCGTAATATTATCAAGTAAGTTGAACTAATTCTGGGCCACACTAATGGCATTTCTATGGTAGTGGGCGATGTAAATTGGAAACTTTGCAAGAAAACAAAACCGATCTAATCTCCTCCATCTAATATACTTCCAGCTCGCTTGAATATGGTGCTGTAATAGGTAGTAGTCCTGTGTACCCAAGACTGGGACTCCTCAGCTTCCATCAGCACGTAACCGACTCCTTTTCAAACCCGAGTCGATGACATCCCTCACAACGTATGTGTAATCTGACCGCACTTCTATGCAAAATTCTAAGGGCTGGCCGACTGCTCCCCCTCGCTTTGCTGCTTTGAATGGTCTGTGTTCTGGGCCTCGAAATCCATCATCTCATTCTCGTGGTCGAACTTGAAGTCCTTGAACTTCCTGGATGGCAGATTAATCGCAAACATGTGGTCGAGCTCCTCAAAAGTGCGGCCCTTGGTCTCAGGGAGACAAAGGAAGCAGAACAGCGCGCATAAGCCGCCAATGCCCGCAAAGATGAACCCAATCTTGCCCCCAAGGTTAGCTTGATCCTTGTTGATGAGGAACGGAACCCCAACAGCCAGGGCGATGGCGCAAATCTGGTAGAAGGCTGAGGATAGGCCGATGTTGAAGCCTCGCAGCCGGGCCGAGGACACTTCGGACATGAGGACGAAGCCGTAGGGGCCGATGGTGATGTCGTAGATGAGGTTGCACGTAACAATCAGCGCGCTCTGGCCCCAGGACGACGGAGCCGTGCCAGTTGCTGGGCGAGGGACGAGGTCCAAGATGCCGATACCTCCCTGCAGGAGCGCGAGGATGATGCAGCCCCAGAGGTATGCGTCGCGGCGGCCGAGGAACTGCAGGAACCACCACGCGGCGCACGAGCCGACAAACCCAATGGCGTTGACGCCGACGTTCATGCTGAAGGCGTCGCCGGCGCTGAGCCCGGACAGCTCGAAGAAGTAGACGGCAAAGTCGTGGAACACGACGGCGCCCACGAGGGCCTGGATGGCGTAGGTCATGAGGCAGATGACGAGCCGCCGCAGGTCCGCGCCGCGGAAGCACTCGCGCATCTGCGGCTCGGCGCCCTGCTTGGCCTCGTTCTCGACGCGGAGCGTCTCGCGCACGAAGCTCAGCTTGAGGGCCGGGTCGACGCCGGCGGTCGCGAGGCGCCGCAGGGAGTGCTCTGCGGCCTCGTACTCGCCGCGCTTGCACAGCCAGTACGGGGGGTCCGGGCAGAAGGGCCCGAGGGTGAAGAGGAGCATCAGCACGGGCAGGGGCCACTGGCTCGCGATGGGGAACTTGTAGGCCCACTGCGAGGTTATGTTGTTGGCGACCTTGAGGATGCCCGAGCCCATCAGCTGGCCCGCGACGAGGAGCATGTTGATGGCCGAGGCGGCGAAGCCGCGCAGCACGACAGGGCACACCTCGCCCACGTAAGCGGTGGCGCAGACGGTGAAGAAGGATATGACGCAGCCGTTGAGCAGGATGCCGGCGACGAGCTGTGCTGGGTTGCTGGCGAAGAACTGGACGAAGACGAAGCCGATGGACAGGGATGAGCTGAGGGCGATGACTTTTCTTAAGCCGAGGCGGTCGTATGCCATTCCGGCGCAGAAGGCACCGATGATGGAGCCGACCTTGTTGGCATAGTTGAAAGCGCCCAGCCAGTGTGCCTCGATGATATAGTCGCCTTGGTACTCGACACCGAAGTGCTGCTTGAAGGGTTTAATGCCCACGAGGGCGCCGATAACCTGCCCGTCCAGGCCCTGGCACAGCGTTGCAAAGTTGACAACCAGGGCCCACAAGACAGCCGGGTAGTAGAGTCTGATAGCGCCGCAGAAGGTCAGAGAATGCTCCGTTTCCGTATGACGTGCGGCCTTCTCGGCCTCGCTGTCGCAAAGTAGATTGACTTTGGATGCGGTCCTGGATGTTGCATTGGACGTTGTATAGGATGTTATGTTTGACGTCGTGTTGGATGTCGTATTAGATGTCGTGTTGGATGTCGTGTTAGATGTCGTGTTGGAGGTGGTATTGGAAGTTGAATTGGACGTGGTGTCGAGTGTTGTGTTCCTGACGTCGGCAACACAGACAGACGGGGGGGCTGTGCTGGGAGGTAGAGAGGCAGCAGCAGCCTCCAGCATCTGTGGAGGAGACACAAGGTCCGACATCATGCAATCTCGTTGTTATTGCGTCGGGAGATAATATGGGGATCTTGGTGATAACCTGGCGTCTTCAATATTGAGATGGTTGAGGTTGTGGATGTTGGGAATAGGTTGTTGCATCACAAGAACAGAAGTGGAAGACATCAGTTCCTGATGACCTGACCCCATATAGGTGTACAGAAGCCGGCAATTAATTTCGTTCAATATTGTGCTGCCCGTCAAGGATGCCGTGCAACGGAAATATTGTGCTCTACCCGCGTATATTTTCCAAAATCGCATCTCGCACACGCTAGTAAACCGCCTACTGTTGAGTACCGTCGCCCCTAGTCCCGGCCCCAGCGCCTCTAGGGAAGCACTTCTCGACAATAGCCACAATTGATTCCAGTCGAATGGAACAAATGCCAGAAATTCATGGTTCCGGCCTCTCCTAGCGCCAATCTGACACTGGCGAGTTCCTAGGTATTCCATCTAATTATTGCCCTCTTCCCTTTTACTTGCCCTAGTCTCTGCCGTTCTGATGCAAAACATTCGACTAGCGTGGCAAAAACAAAACCTCATGCGCACATACTGCGCACCCAAAGTAGATATATTAATCGAGAATGCGGAGCCAGCGCGACCTGCTGCATCGATTGAGAGACGAGATCTTGTGGCTGTCCCACGCGAGAAAAAGCTCAAATGCCATGAGACACAAAGCTGCGGTACACCCGGCCACCTAGTGACACACTAACACCCGCTCGCCTCGCTACGCACACAAATTCAAATTCGGAAAATTTGAACTATGATTGGATGTTTCTCAACATACAGACGTGAACGCGGTACGAAATTCCCGAGAGTGACCCGTGTGTAGATCCACAGGCGTGCAAATCTGGTGACAGGTCGAACATGCCCCTCCACCCCATCTCCTGCCGACCCCGGAAAACGGCTGTTGCGTGACCAGACACCATGGAGTATTACGAGCTGTCGTACGTGATCAAAGGATGATGACATATTCGGTGGCCACATTGTGGGGATCAGTCGATGGCGATGTTGACTTGTTGCTGATTTGGGCCACCCCGATCCGAATATATGTGTGTTGAGGTTCAGGAACCCGTAGCAAGGCTAGAGCAAGCGTATATCGGGCTCTCTTTGAGATGGGGCCTTGTTTATCGGCGACAGAAAGGACATGCAGACAGAACAGCGGCTCCGTCTCTCTGCCCCTCCAGGCGGCGGTTTCGGTATGATCATCAACCCACAACTCCCCAGTATCAGGTCGGCCATTCTCTGATGCTATTTTCACAGAGCTGTTCTTCCGTGGATATTCACGGACGTTGAATGTCTCGACAGGCCCTTGCATGTGCAGCTCAGTTGACATCCTGACAACCCCGCCAAATGGATTCCGAGGGTTGAGCAGAACCGGTGCAGGGTACGTGGTAACCTTGGCTAGCCACTTGTATTCCATTGCCCGACTGGATTCGAGTGTCCGTCCGGTCCATTCGGATGATATCACCCCATCAACAGCCGCCCAAGACCAAGACGGCGCCCTATACTCATTGCTTCGCATGGGGTTTCCCGCATCTGACACACCGATCAACGGTAGGCCAGGGTGATGCTTCCACAAGAGATCCTGGCGGAAGGTTGGCTTCCACAGACCCGCCAGGTACTCGGCACCTGTAGATTTAGAGTGCCTCTGCGCGATTGCTGCCAGCGCCGGGAGCTTGTCGTGCGGGTTTGTCAGGTTCCGCGTTGTGTACAGCTCCAATATGCGCTCCCAGGATCTCGCAGACAGGTTCTCATCCTGGCCCACGGAGAACAAGTAACGCGACGTGTTGATCATAAATCGCACATTGTCGGGGCTGGGGCCCACCGTTCCGGCGGATTTGCATGCCCTTGACTCACCCGAGTACACCCAGATGATTTCTCTCTTGCACTTCCACAGCAGGCCGAATGAGGTGTAGAATAGGACGCGGCTGGACATGACGTTTTCCTGCAGGGTCCACGCGCGGCTGTTTATGGGCTCCGACTTGAAGCCTGGGGTGTCGTTCCGCCACGTCGCACGAGCCCACAGGGCCACCTCCCTGGGCCCCGACGACGCCCAGCCGCTGATGAAGGGGAGGTCGCAGTGACTCCCGCGGAACAAGCCACCCGAGGCGTTCTGAGCGGCGGCGGCTGAGATGGTCACAAATGCGTTCCTGTAGACCTTGTCCATCTTGGCGACTTCGATATTCCAGTCGTTGATCGCCTCGGCGTCCTGGCCTTGGAAAATGCAGAGTGCGTCGACCCAAAGGTACCGCAGGCCGATTTCTCTTGTTACTCTCACCGCGTCCTGTAATGTTTGAGGGAGCTGGGATAGATGAAATCCATTTCGTAAGTCCTCGAGGTTGTCGGCCGTGAGGACGAAATGGTTTGAACGACCCCAGCAGTAACTCAAGGCCGCGTATTTTCCCGCAGCCCCTCCATCCGGCACGACAACTCGGAGATATGTCGCCTCGTCATCGCTGAATTCGAGCACTCGGGTGGGTAGAGGCACTTCCTGTGTACCGCCGCAAATGTGAGAGCCGGTGCATATGTCCAATTGGTTTCTGACCCAATTGAAGGACCTTTCCAGGATCGACACTGGGTTCTCGGATCCTGAGGCTGATGTCCGAGGTGCCAGGACAGGAATGGCTATGATATAGTGTTAAAACTACCTTCACTAAGAGAACTCTTGCTGGCCGTACCATCTTCCAATGTTTCATCTTGATCTCGGATGACTGTTATATCGAGCTTCGCCGTCACAGGGTTGTCGGAGTAGCCGTACAATACAGCAGTGATGCAGTCTTGTTTATCGATGAGAAGCCCATCGTACTTCTCAAGGCACACGTATGTACTCGAAACGTCCTTGGCATCGACCATGCAGTACTTCAAGTTAAGAGAGTAAGTCAGCAGCCCGCAGAATGTACATCCGATCTTACAGCCGGCAACGATGTCAGCAATCGGGCGGGGTTCGTATGACAGGTCAGGGCTGTCGAAGTCGATGCAGAAACATGCCGGACAAAGTCCGTAGGTGAGATATTCATCGTCCTCCATTTTCGAGTGGCTGCTTCTAAAAGATCACATCAAGCTGCGTGCTGATCAGTTTGTACCTGCGATTTTGCGGGAAAGAAAGAAGGGGTGGGACGCAAGTGGGCCAAGATCGAAGCAATGCAGTGTGGCGCAATCGTCGGCTTGGAGATTGTGCATGCACGAGAGACGCCACACCAATCATATTTGACGAGCTCGCTACATACCGTAGCGGCAATTCCGAGGGGTTAGCAACAGTTGCTTTGAATTTTGATAGTTCTATATGTAGCAACGGTCTTTCTTCTGGCAACGGTTTTTTCTCAAATCATAGCTTCTAATTAGCTAGATTTTCTTCCAGAGGGCCCCTTAAGATATTTTGCTAAGGGATGCAAATGGCCCGGCTTAGAATAGCTTTTTAATCTTTTCCCCCTTAGAATTATATATTAGGAGATTTCTAATTGTTTTAAAGCCCTCTGGATTATATTTCTGCTTCTAAATCTACTCTTTAGGAGCTTATTGATATGCCTTCTCTGCTATGATGATATATACTGATGTTAAGGAAGGAAGTGAAGGAAAGGAAGGAAGGAGGGAATAGGTACGTATTGGGTGCCTATAGACCTCGCCCAACCAGAATTCTGTTGGAAAGAGAGAAACCATTGCCACATATAGAACCGTCAAAATTAAAGATAACTATTCCTAACCCCCCGGAATTGCCGGTACGGTATACATTGCGACTCGAAAGCGCTCGGGAGGAGTAGCCCTGGTCGGGTCAGTAATTTGGCTGCTTCTGAAAGATCACCTGGAACTGCCAGCTGATCAGTTTTTGCTTGTAATATTAGAACCAACTTGGGTGGAATCTGGTTCAACTTTGGTAAAGCGTTTGGAGGGGGTCAATTACACGATTCGCTATGTATTGATCTACTCCAGAAATTATGGCATGAGACGGCATCCTTCACCGCCCGTGGCTGGGGGCTCTCTGCTCCCAAAGATAATCGCACAAAGTGCACGTTTGCTTTGCTCCCTCACAAAGTCATCCGCCCATTTACGCCTGTCGCCCGATGGTTCTTCTGACAGCATCCGTTGAAGTCGATTGCACCATCTGCCGCCACGCCGACAAGCCTGGAAGTCAAAGGGTCGTGTGTCACCTTCAGTCCACCAGTGTCTCGGAGAAATTCTGCCCCTGTCGCCCGGATAATTGTTAGTAAGAAGTTGGAGGCACTGAACAGTTGTCACCATGTAGTCGCATCCTTCTGGTATAGGATCCCAGCTTTGACATCGTCTCTGATCCGGAATTGATTGGATAGGCGGAGAGCCCCGCAAGTCGTCGCATAGCAAGCTCACGACCTTCAGTCTCGCCGCTTTCTCGCTGTCAGGACCACCTCGTTTGGCACACTTGACTCCTTCGTTCCAATTGGCCTCAAGCATTTGAACCCATGGACCACCAGTTCGATCGTCAACTTGCACATTCAACGGCGCGATTGTTTCCGGGAAGCCTGCCAGGTGTTCAAAATCCACACCGGCAAGCTGGTTGTCTTGTCGGAAGAAATTGTCGAGCCGCCGTCGTCGTCCCTCAGATTTGAATATGATGTCCTCTTTCAACAGTCGAAAAATTTGTATGAATCCTTTCAATCTTTTCTGATGCCACCGAGATAGGTTTTCGGCGAACTGTATGCAGTGCTGTTCCTCTTCCACCAAATCAAGGCGGATCTCACTACTTGTAGGGAACATGGGAGCAGGATTTGGGGGCGTTCTCCGACCTCTGATTGAAGCTTGCAGGAGATGGAAGATAGCACAGATCTCCGGAACAAGCCAAGCAGTCTTTGTGCGGATGTCGTAAAGCAAGGTCAAGTTCTCGCATGCCGAACCAACCAACGAGCCGAGGTCGCGCGGGATGCCCGAGGTCAGCGTGATTTTTCGCACAGGCCTGAAGGTAGTAGAGGCTCCGATGCTTCCACCCGGGATGGATATACTAGATGATAAGGAGAAACTTCCTTGCCAACCGAGTGACCAATCGAAAGGTCTCGTTACTCCGGCACCTCCATCGACAACGGGCCTTACTCCTCTGCTGCTACAGTCGCCCGCTCCAACATGGAGCGACGCTTCTTCGTAAAGTCCCACAAAATGACGAATATCCTCAGATTTAAGAACTGGGTTGTAATCAGCGTGGGGTCCGAAGCAGCCAAGATTCGACGGGTCGAATCCATCGACCATATCCATCGACAGGTGATCATTCGATGATTCAATCAGGTGCCATTGTACCTCGGTGACCTTTTGAGAGGCATCTTTGTTGTATTTCAGCGGTATCAATGCAGTCCGTTGGCCTTTGAGAACGAATGCGTCCAGATAAGGTAACACGTATTCAATCTGAGCCAGGTCTGACACAAGCCCAAGAGGTGCTTCCAAGCCAATGAACCCGACTGGGCGTGGTGGAATGGGGAAGGATGTGGCGACGTTGAAATGGCGGAAGGATCTGTTCCAGCAAGTTCCCACTTGTTTCGGAGGACCTTCGGGGCTTCTGAGTTGGCTTTCAACTTTCCATTCGATGGCAAAACGACGAGTTGAGCCCCTATAATAAAGGATGGCTGGGCTGTGTAGGAGCCCTTCCTTTTCAATGTCTCGGATGGCTCCCGATACCCATATCAACAGTCGCAAGGCATTTATGACATCCTGAGAAGATTGACCGGAAACACGGTACCAGAACAGATCATCATCTTCATGCCTCGAACTCCAGTCCACGTAAGGGCGCATCTCGTCGAATAAGTGTGGATTGGATAATCGAGACGATAGCTGTTGAAGTACGTTGAGACCAACAGGGCCCCACTGCCACTCAACATATTGCGAGGCTGTACAGCAGAAAGCGTCTTGATAATCGCCCGTAACGGCAATGACATCTTGCAAAGACTGTAACACCTGTTCCTTACTGTCCCTATAGACATGTTCTGGGCCAAGGTAGTTGATCATGGGAGAAAGATCCAGACTGATTTCGATCTGTCGAGACTCAGGGTCCGTTTCCACTTCATTGTCCCATTTGTCGCCCAGCCTGTCTCTGACCCACAGAGAAAGCTTGTCAAGATCAACTTCGATTGTTTTGTAGGGATTGTCTCGAAGCAAAATCAGTGCGAATTGTTGGATAGAAGGGTCTTGGTCTTCAAGTCGAGCTTCTATAGCCTGGATGATTGTATCGGGCAGCACCGAGCTCTGGAGTGCAAATTTCTCCAGTACAGTGAATCGAACTCGAGAGCTCTGATCTTCGAGAAACAATGCTACGGCTTGGAGGGTCTCGACGGGCAGGTTGTCCCCCCTTCCAAGTTTCTGCAGTACATCGTATCGGACCGTAGAGCTCTGGTCTTGGAGCGCAGCCCCTACGGCTTCGAGGATCTCCCCGGGCAGGTTTTCCTGTGATCCAAGTGTCTCCAATGCACTCTGGGGAACTCCAGGGGTCTGATCTTCGAGCCGCGCAGCTACCGCTTGGACAACATCCTTGGGCAGGAAATGATCTCTTCCAAGTGTATCCACTGCAGCCCGACGGACTCCAAAGTCCTGGTCGTTGAGCAGGGCAGCCACAGCTGGGATAACTTCCTTTTGGAGCATGGGCATGAGTCCAAGTCTCTCGACTGCAGTCCGTCGGACTTCAGGGTCCTGGTCATTCAGCCGTTGTGCATGTGCCAGCACTGCTGGGGGTAAATCCTCATCGAGAAAGGCTGGCGGGGGTTTCTGGCTTTCCCCATGTTGCGCGGCTTGATGAACATCTTTATTAGTATCTTGGTACATTCACGGTCCATGGTTCGTTTGATCTATTTCCTCGACCTCAATCACCACCAACATGGGGTAAGAAGAAGCCAGCTAACCTTCAGCCATTTTCTCCTTAACGTCGCTAACTGCAATAATGCTCAACGGCTCTCAAGCAAATGCAGATCAGAACGAGAATGAAATGAAAAAGATTATATGTAAAGTATCATGTATGTTGTAATGGAGCTGGAATGCAAATAACAATCGACGGTCAAGTTCTAGTTCCGAGTCTGGTACAGTACATTGATTGGAATTTAAGAAGAGAGCAGAGCAACGTCAGAGATGAAGGGAGAGCGTGCGGGGAAATATTGCGAGGGGGAGTTCAAGAATTTCGTACGGAAGCAGAGCCTTGTGTGCTGCTTTTCAATATTCACATCACAGCAGGCCAGGGAAGAGTAGCGGTGAAGCGGTCCTCATCTGAGTAGCAGCTGAAAGATATCTCAACATCCGATGGCTGAGCTGTGGTATAGTGTGTTGGCTTTGGGTCGCACAGTTTTCGCAACTTACACATCCGGGTATCTCATTGGGCTGCGCCGCCGCCACAAATTTGACCGACCCAGCTGCAATATCGATCGGCCTAGGCGGTCTTGGCCGGACCTGTTGTGCAATCTATTCGGGCGATAACTACTGATACATGCAGGCTACACGGGGAGTACAATCTGACCAGCCATGCTATTCATTGACCCGGGGAGTCCTTGGGGTCGGTCAGGTCGGAACTCTTCTACAATCCAATCGGCCGGTGGCCGCTAATCTACACAGGCGTGGCGGTCTGGCGTGTATTGTGATCAGATAGGCAACACTCACGCCTAACCTCTACACAAAGAGAATGGTTGAAGGCAATATATAAATATGCAAGTCCACAGATCAATTAGATTTATTGCATTAGTTGCGGGAATAGTGACCCAGCCAACATAAATACACCCAGACTTTCAGATCATTCCCAGCATATCACAAAGCAATTTTGCAGTGTCCAAGCCTCAGACCAATTCCAGTGGCACATTTAATCTCGGATATTATGCAAAGAGGTTTCGCAAAAACTGGCGAGCAGCCATTACTAGTATTAAATTATATTGTTTTAGCCTACATGTCATAATTTATCCTATTTTAATGTCCCTAAATCATAGACGGAGTACAAAAAAACTGATACAAAGGCACTTTAGACCCACTAATGCAGCTGATCCCGGGTGTATTTTTCTTCGGGCGCCTACCTATCAGATAACACCCCTAAAAGTCGCTCACAACACTTAGTATTGCAATTTGCAGGGAAGGAAGTACGGAGTGTGACACAAGTGGGCCAAAACCGAAGCAATGCAGTGTGGCACCATCGTCGTGCACGAGAGGCATCACACCAATCACGTTTGACGAGCCCGGCACGGCGCGACTCAGCTTCGGCTCCGATATAGTGGCCAAGGGACGCCGAGCTCTAAGAACCTTCGGAAATAAAGTGCTCAAATGCATCACTAACAAGCTCACACCTCAGACACAGAACTTGAATCGTAATTTCTCTTGGTCTGTCTATACCCCATCACAAGCAATGCTTGACAGCTACCAATTCAAATGGCCTACTCCCTCCATAGGCCGTTACCGCTGTGATGACAATGTGTAGAAAAGCTGCTTCTAACTCGTGTGAGGGTATTGCAGTATTAGGAATCCTTCTACTTTCAACCCCTATTCACATCATCCTCGTGAAAAACAAGGACCCTGACCTCGATACTATGTCTCGGCTCTCTGTCGGCCATTTCAGCGTCAGTAAAAGCGGCGTGGGGGACCCTCCGAGCACGCCCATCAGTCTTCCAGTCGTAGCATTTGATCAACATGACCTGCTCAGGTGTCTGTTCGTTTTTGAAGTACCAGCGGTGGTTCTTGTTGGGCAGGATCGTACACGGCTCTCCCACCCAGCCGGGATGAATCAACTTAACGGGCAGGATGTCCTCATCGGGCACCGAGTGAGAGTCGCAGACAGCCAACGGGTCCTTGTGGATGGTCTTGATCGGCCGCCACACGTTGATGATCTGAAAACGAGACTCCAGCAGGCGATCGGCGTCCTCGCCCAGGTGGCGCGTGACTTGTTGCCTCGCCGCCCACTCTGACTGGTCGATATGCGCCCGCTTCACTGGCCGGCGTTCATCGTCAGAGCTTGCGGCTGTGGGGTTTGGTCGACGGATTGTATGGTCAAAGACATAAAGTCTCGAAGCCCCGGTACTAGTAGCCGGTCAGCTTAGTGGCCACCAAAAGAGATCGATGAAATTGTCTGCATGTGTCATGACCTACACTTCACGGACCAGCTGTTCCACTTCGGGGTAGTACTCCTCCTTGATGCGGTCGTCATTGTCGAATTCCTTTACACGGCTTACATGGTCGCAGAGTTGGAATCCGTGACTGTCAAGTGTGTATTGACCCTCGTTTCCGGTGATATCCGTGACAAGAGTGTCCAGGTCAATCGATGGCTGGTTGAACGTGCTTCTCTTGCCCGCAATGCTCGGGGCATGTTCACTCCCGTCGCCAGGATCTTTGTAATAATTGATCGTTGTTTGAACATGCCGTGGCTTGATGCCTGATGTCGGCGGCAACACTTGAATCTTTTCCAGCAGCATTGTGGTATCTTCTTCACTGATGAGTAATGTCCCGTGGGTACTGATAGTAGTGCTTTGGCGGTTAGTCCAGGCTCTCTTGCGGTAAAGATATGGCCATCTGTTAGTGCTGGGTCGGCAGCCAAGGCGCAAAACGGCAACAAGCCGGACAGGCCTGCTCAAATGTCTTGGTTAGGAAGGATGCCGCTCTAAAACCACGCGTATCGTATCATACGTAAGCATGTCGGTTCAGCAACTGCGTCCGGAACTCAGCCCAATGGCGTATTTAGTTGGATTCACTTCGCTAAGCTAGTAGAAATAACTTAGGATAAGGAAATGCAAGAGATTTATCGAGTCCGGTGGCTGCTGTCTTGACGTACCCCTGGGGAAAAGCGACTAGAGTCCGTGGAAGACCCGCACGGGGCGGGATGCAACCTAGGCCATGACTATAGCAATCTCACCTGTCGATCACCTTACCCCTTTTGTCAATTAAAATCAATTTCATAGAATGAATTTAAGAATATCATGTCCGGTTATTAGTCCCTTACTTTCTTTCGCATGTGGTGATAGACTTACGTGCATGAGTATTCTGCCCGCGAGGTGCCTGAATCGTTCAAACTCGGCGTCTTTCCGCTTTCGTCCAGCTTCCGACATGCCAATGCAGGGTTGTGGTGACTTCAACGCAACTAACAACCAGGCAACTCGAGCCCCAGACTGTGCAAGCCAACAGGACTAGTGTGCGATTGTTTCAACGCCACGACAATGACTGTCATCGGAATCGCTTCACCCATTGGGCTGGCTTGGGTAACACCCTCTGCGGTGGCTATCTTGACATTGGCATGTGTAAGTTGACAAGATCCACGGCCTACACTGCCGAACTGGCCATGTTCTAACAAATATGAATAGTGTGTACTGTATACAGCCTATCATATTATATACAATGTGTTTTCCCATCCATTGGCGGGTTTCCCAGGACCTCTATTGGCTCGATCATCTCTGGTGAGTCCAGATGTTCATCTCTGCCCCCTGGAGAACTGTGTGAACCTAATTTATCCAAATAGATATGGAGACTGTGGCATTCTATGAGCGGCAAATTCCATTTGATGATTCAGGAACAGCACCGCAGATTTGGTAGGTTTACACTCGCTTCAAGGACCAGTACGGACGGTTAATTCGCGAGAAAGGTCCGGTCATCAGAATCTCCCCGAATGAATTGTCGTTTGCGTCGGTACAGTCATGGAGAGATATTTATGGCCATGCTACGGGAGGACGGCAGATAATGACGAAGAGTGAATTCTACGACATGTATGGATCCGGCTTCGATTCTCTCTGCATTGGCAGCGAGAGAGACCCGAGGAAGCACTCCCAGATGAAGAAGTCACTGTCAGCCGCATTCTCGACCAAAGCCCTGGCGCAGCAAGAAAGCATCGTAATGCGGTGTGTAGATGGCTTTGTGCAACGTCTCGGTGCCGACGGTGCGTCGGAAAAGGGACTCAATATGACAAAGTGGTTTGAAATGATTGCATTTGACATCCTCGGCGAAATGGCTTTTGGAGAGACTTTTCACTGCGTCGAGAATGGTAAGGAAGCCCAAGCACCAAAGGGGAACGAGAAGCTGATTTGTACAACAAAAGGGAAACCGCATTTCTGGTCCGAGATGGTTGTCGAGCATCTCTTCTTCGTCACGGTGTTGGATAATCTGCGGCGCTATCCGCTGATCGCTGCTCTTGGACGCAAATGTCTGCCTCGACTGACAGTCTCCGTGCGTGACCGCCATTCAGGGTACAGCCGAGCGAAAGTGGCAAGGCAAGTGAACTTGGCGGGCTTACTTCCTATGACCTTCGCTAACGTTGCGACAGGCGATTGAACGCAAGTTCAGGACGTGAGGACTTTTTGACAAACATTACGGAAAAGGTCAAGACTGGCGAAGTCAGCCAAGAAGAAATGACAGCCCATGCATCCACACTGGTGTAGGTGTCTGATGTGTTTGTGTCTACCGAAGAACCTCGCTGACAGGAGTGCAACAGCATTGCCGGTGGAGAGACCGTCTCGACATTCTTGGCCGCAGTCACATACTTCCTGCTGAAGAACCCTGCAGCATACCATAGAATGCAGCAGGAAATTCGCGATCGATACAAGGACGGGCACGAGATTACAGCCATGTCTGCACAACAGCTTCCATACTTACAAGCGGTGATCTCAGAAGGGCTGAGGATATACCCACCTGGGTCGCAAGGGTTCCCACGGACCTGCCCTGGTGCCACGATTGATGGACACTGGGTGCCAAAGGGAGTGAGTAGTCCATTTGCTGTTCTCAAGCGTGGATGCTGATTGACACAATGTGAAAGGCCGAGGTTTATACAAGTGCGTGGACTGTCACTCACGACGAAGATAACTTTCATGACCCATACGCATTCAAGCCGGAACGATGGCTAGATCCGGCCCGCAAAGATAACCTCGAAGCCAGCCAGCCATTTTCTCTGGGCCTTAGAGGTTGTCTTGGCAAAAAGTGAGTAGATTTCCTTGGAAGCGTTTTTTTTCCAGTGTGACTTCCGAAAGCTAATTGCCCAACCTCACTGGGTGCAGTTTTGCTCTGGTTGAGATCAATCTGATCATGGCTAAAATGCATTTCGCCTACGACTTGGAGCTTCGGGATACGGACTTGGACTGGCTCCAGCAGAGCCACATGCATGTTATGTGGAGGAAACCCGCGTTGTACGTGAGATTTCATCCAGCTGGGAAGTAGTCTGTAGAGAACATACATCTGCATTGATAGGGGGCATGGATTTCTTACAGGATGGGCGAAATGATACAATTATCCCAGTACATTGGTTAGTAAAATGCAATGCTGCTCTTCCGTCCCTGTCAGCCTGTTATTTGCGGGTCGTTGCCAACCCTGGCGCTGCCTTCAGTGAGGTTCTCCTCTGAAACCAGGTCTTTGGGCGCCATGCTCTAGCTGGGTGCCCGGCCCCGACGGGAGAGCGGAAGCTCCCGAAACGGAAATTCTCCGAGCTAAACCCACATGGCCCGAGACGGCCTAGAATATGTGCCTGGCATCAGATAATCACTGCTCGCCGTAATGGTGGAAGTACACATACAGTCGTCGCACTAATCTGGTCCCCTCACAATCAACTCCAGCCAAGTAATAGACTTACTTGGATGCCATCCTCGCTGCTCCTTACCTAACAATTACTCCACCCAAACAGTGCACCTATTGTGACCATGACTTCTTCAGCTGCGTTGCCAGAGAAAATTGCCAAAGAGGATGCTGATCTCCGAGTCGTATCCCTCCAGGGTCTTCTGGATGAGGACGAAACCGCAAAAGAGAACTTGTTGAAAGCCTGCACCGACCTGGGCTTTTTCTATCTCGATTGCCGAGATGTCTACTCAGGGCGCGTGGTGCAAGACGTCCAGAATATGTACGGGCTGGCCACGAGCTTTTACGACCTTCCCCAGGAAGCCAAAAATAAGTGGTTTGTAGACAGGGACCACGATGAAGATCTTGTTATGGGGTAAGCTCATATCTACGGATGATACTACTCCACCGAAACGTGAGATCATTGCTTACTCGCTATTTGTTTCTTAGATACAAGCCAGCAGGTCATGGGAATGGCCCCGTCGAAGGAGTGAAAGATGGGTTCGAGGGTCTCATGGTAAAACTACATGCGTGAACACTCCTCAGACTATGACTGATGGACTACAGCTCATGGAACATCCCATTGCCAAAATCGACGATGCTGCCTCGTTTCCTGGGCCTGAAGCCATTTCGTCCCGACTTGCTCCCCTGAAGCAGGCCAATGTAACATTCCGCGATATCAGCACCCTCCTACTCACTCGTCTATCGGAGGCCTTGGGATTGGCAGACAATCTGGCCTACCAACAGTACCACCGCAAAGGCGCGGTTTGTCCGACCGCGCTTGGTCTTCTCAAGTACACCATCGCCGACATGGAACCGGACAAAGTGGGCCAGATCGCCCACACTGATGCTGGCAGTCTCTCTATCGTCTTCACCGAAGTTGCAGGTCTCCAAGTCTTGAAGCCCAATGAGGAACAATGGTACTACATAGCACCCAAGCCCGGCCACGCGGTAGTGAACGTGGGGGATGCTCTCCGGTTCATCTCCGGGGGCGTTCTGGAGTCGAGCTTGCATCGCATCATTCCCCACAAGGACGAGAAGGAGAGACACAAGTACTCGATCGTGTATCTTCTGCGGCCTGAGATGGAGGCCGAATTCGTCGACGCTGAGGGTGTAACGTGGAAAGGCTTGGAGTGGACCAACAAGAAGCATGCGGTGTTCCGTGCCTCGGCAGAAGAGCAAGCACAGGGGACTTATCTGACCGGTAGAGATGGGTATGTGGGACACTGGAATCCGGAGCAAGACCCTGAGGGCCAGACAATTACTGTTGGGTAGTACTAGTAGTTCAGGTCAAAGTCAACAACGCATATTGATAGCCGGCTAGATAGTAAGCTTGATTGAACAATTGGAGACTACTTGCATCACAATTTACAAGGCTGCGACATTTCGTGTGCTAAGTATTAAATTTACTTTCTTACTCCTTCGCGTAAATAACAAACGTTTCTCATTCAAATGCTACACTCCAGTTTGACACCCCAAGACCCTCAATCAGACCTTGGCCGCACGATGACATTCATGACAGGCTTCTGCCAAAGAGTGTGCATCTCGGATTGCGCATGCCAGTCAAGACTTTTATCAACCAGTTCCAAGTCATACTTGTAGTGCATCTTGGCCAGAATCGTGCGCATTTCCATCCAACCGAGGCTGTGTTATTGGGGCGGGTCTTAGTCAAACTGCCTAGCACGTGACGGTTCAGGACTGCGTACCTCTGGCCCATACAAATCCTGCTGCCAAGGGAAAATGGCTGACTAGCGTCCAGGACGTCGTTGTTCTCCTTATCCGTCCATCTCTTGGGGTCAAATACCCATGGATCGTGGAAGTTCTCAGCGGACATGGATGCTGCGAGGGGGTTTGTTGAGACAACGGTCTGCGCTCCAATGATCAGTATACATACAGAAGCGGATTCGAACATAACGGAAAACCAGGGGCCAGTGGAAGCCACCACACTTACACCTCCAGGAACGAAATGCCCATCAATTATGCCGCCTTCGCGTGGCACGACACGCGGCAGCGGGAAGGGTAGCGGTGGATACATCCGCATCCCTTCCAGTATTACGGCCTTGAGGTATTCCAGTGTCGCTGTTGAAGCGTCGTTGATCTCTCCGTACGATTTGAATGAGGTACGAATTTCTTTCTGCAAAGTGTGCAGGATGTCGGGATCCCTCTGAAGGTAATATGTGATACACGAGAGAGCCGTGGCAGTGGTCTCGCTCCCAGCAATTCTACATGAAGCACGTTAGCCGAGTGAGCATCTCTCTCAAGTGTGCAGTGGTCATACACAAAGTCTGAGGAGTGGGCTGCTATTTGCGCGTCTGAGAGGTTGTCCGTCTGCCGGTGCTCCAGGATCTTTGTAAGAAAGTCTTTGCGATCTGTCGTTTGGTTGATGCGCCTTCAGGTACCGTCAGCTCACATATTTATTTGACTGGAGAAGGACGCACTGACTTCTGAACAAGGTCCATGGTATTTGCTTCATGTCGCCGCGTGTCTTCGATCAGCTTTTTGAGGAGCCCGGGAAACGCGGTCGTGAAGATCTTTCCAATCAGAGGAAACCTCTTGAAGCAGTCTGCGAAAGCACCCATCCGGAGACTCTTCACCACAATCGCAACCCAAGGATGCTCAGTTCCTGATTATTGAAACGTCAATGTGGTCCCCCAAACTATGCCCCTCAAACTCTCTCACTTACCAGACTTGATGCCATCAAACGACTGGCCGAAGGCTAAACTCCCAATAACTATATTCAAGTTGAAAAATCAGTAAAGTGAACGAAGTCAATCGTGACGAGAAGACCAGCTCCCAAAGACTTACTGTCAAAAGTTGCGAGATTGAACCACCTCACTATATCGATTCCCGTCTTGTCTTTCCCCTCTTCGCCTATTCTCTCCACAAATCGGTCAATGACTTCAGAGATCAGATACTCCTGCTCTCGAAGTGAGCGGTCCGAGAAGGCGTCGCGGAGGTATCTCCGCATGTTGGCGTGTTCATCCGGGTCGCGTACGCTGACAATAGAGTGCGCTTCAGCTGCGAAATTGCCACCGTCGTAGAAGTCGCTCTTTCTGAAAGTCGAGTGGCCCTTCTTCCTTTCGTAAATATCTCTCCATGATTGAGCAGTGTTGAATGAGAGCTCGTTAGGAGCAACCCTTACGACCGGGCCTATGCACCGTTAGGCTCAACCCCCTGAAAGCAGGCCTGACTCGGTGCGCATCTAAGACTTACCGTATTTCTCGTGAAGCTTCAGTATCTCATATGGCTGACGACCGCCTAAGAAGCGTTTGCAGTGGGAGAACTGACGTTTTGCCATTCATTGTCAGCATCATTTGTTATTATCAGTCTGGTAAAGGGGCCCAAATCCCTCTTACGTCGCTTAGACCAGCCAAGAATGGGCCCGGGAAGTGGGACAGAGGATGTGTCCATGCGTTGACTAATCTCACAACAGTGTAAGACACGATTATCTAGAAGTCTAGTCGTCAGTTGACAAGAACTCTTGCTTCATCATCTTCGGACGACGCACAAATACCAGGCTCCAGATAAGGACTTGGCCCAGTGGCTGGCTGGAGACATTCATGATGAAGTCTGGCCCCGGAGCAGCGATCGAAATGTTGGGTAGAGCTCGTGGATACTGGAAAACCGGATTCACGTTTGTTTGATCTTGAAGCAGTCTCCTGTCGCGTATATCGACAAGGTTTTCGTGAACTTTAGAGAGCATAGGAGACGGGGGAAAGCGGCCAGGGTGATGCCCCGCCCCAAAATGGCAACACTCCGGAACTATGCTTGGCGTCGGCGGCTAGTAGCTTCGGTGCGGAGTCCGCCTACGCGCCCGATCGCAAGGATTGGTATGGCATGGCCACGCCGTGGCGCCGGCTTGTGTATACATGAATTGAAAAATTCCCAAATACATTGTGTGACCAACCGCGGAACTCCGCGAGATCTCATCGTGGAGTTGTACAGATATAGACCCACTTGAATATCATAACCAGCTAGTTGACTGCATCCTGTGCACCTGTACATTGATCACGACTAATTAGCACTGAGGAGCAAACTGACAGCCACCATGACGACACTCAAAATCGAAGAGAGCGACATACCGCAGCTGGATGGGAAGACTACAATTATTACAGGTATGATCCACGCATCCAATCGATTCGCGCCGGGATGGCCCTGACTTTGCCACGGTAGGAGGTTCATCTGGTATTGGGCTCGCCACCGCAAAGATAATAGCTTTGAGAGGCGGGCAGGTCATCATCCTGGATATCTGTGAGCCACAAGAAACCTTACCAGAGGGGGTCCGCTATCTCAAATGCGACATCAGCAAGTGGACGGAGCTCCGGGCTGCCTTCTCAAACGTCGGTCCTGTTCACGTTGCAATTGCAAATGCAGGTCAGGGTGAGGATGGGTCGTATTTGAACGATTCGTATGATGAACAGGGCAACCTCCTGGAGCCTTCCTACAATGTCATTGATACCAACTATCGAGGAACCTTGAACTTCATCAAGCTCGCGCTGAATAGCATGAAGAAAAACGGCATTGAGGGAAGCATCGTCATCACGTCGAGCGCCACTGCGTATTCTGCAGAGCAGTCACTGCCGGTCTACAGCGGGACAAAAGCAGCGGTAAGTGATGTAACTAGTCTGCTCTTTAATGTGAGAGATGGTTCGACGGCTCATATTCACAGTTGATCAACTACATGCGTGCGATGCGCTCGTCTCTCCGCGGCACCGGCATCACCATCAACGCCGTTGCTCCGGCAGCCACCATCACAGGTCTGCTACCAGCAGACTTGGCTGCCCCTATCATGGCAGCCGGCCTGCCTGTGAGCACGGCGCATTTCGTAGGCCTGGCGGTGGTCTACTCGGCTGTGGCGTCAGAGCCACGGAAAGTAGAGGCGTACGGGAAAGACACGGACGAATGGAAGCAGACCGGCGGTCGGTGGAACGGGAGGACTATTCTGACCCTGGGTCAGAGGTACACAGAGTTGGAGGGTCCCATCTCTGATTGCCGTTACAATTGGTTCGGTCAAGATAATCTGCGGGAAACGAAGTTACAGCAAGCAGCCACTGACTTCAGAGGCCTGGATTGAGACAAAAGTGTGGGAAGGGGCCATTAGATGCAGTCCAGTGGAAGAGTTTGAGAGTCTGCACAGATTTGTTGTCGCCGTTGACAAGGACAAAATACTACTACCTGTATAATTGTTTCTGATCAACTGAAACCAGTTACTAAGCTCTGAATATTCCACGAGATGAGAATTCTAGGGGAGCTCATAGTGGGGGAACAGAGCAAGTGTTTGGAAGAATCCGTATCTGGCAGATCCAACAGCAGAGCGTCGAGACCGCTGCTGTTCTTGGCCCCACCGTTTACTTCTGACACGAGTTCACTAATCCAACCGAGAACCTCATTAAAAGGCATATCGAAGCCTTACTCCTTGCGGGAATGAGACTTGCTCGGTGGGACCCAGAGCGCAAATGGCGCGTTTTAAGTAGTGTGTTCTGGCTTCGGCGACTCGGTGGATTACTGCTTTGGAACAGGCTTTCGGCTGTCCGCCTCGCAATTTTGCCTCTTCAGTAATCGCACCCGACGGCCTTGCGACCCGAAACTGCGCACTGCTGTGACAAATGTTTCAATGCAGGGCACAGGTTCTTATCGGTGCCAGTGGGGCCGGTGCATTTTCCCAAATCTGCTCAAAAAATATATCAAGAACCCTTACGGGAGAAATGGAACATCGGACCACGAACCTTCAACGACCCCTTTTTTTCTGCCAAACTTTGCTTAAATGATTTCCCTACAGAGTCCCACGTCGGTGGTGCCAATCCCCGTCGGCGCGACGTCGCCAGACACGTGGGCGAGACTCGAGAAGGCCGAAACTCAAATTCACCGCCCCAGGGCGGCGTTACCTTCGGTACCTGCAGCTCTCTTTGCGCCCAAAATCCACCCCAGAGTCGCCGAGGTTACAGCGGAAGTAGATGCATTCTTTCTCAAGCACTGGCCATTCGAGAGTGACAAGGCAAGAAAGAAGTTCGTTGCCGCAGGGTTTTCCGCCGTCACCTGCCTCTATTTCCCAGATGCTCTAGACGAGAGGATAGCATTTGCCTGTCGGCTGCTTGCGCTGCTGTTTCTAGTTGATGGTGAGTGTTCCTTATCCAGCGATCGTGCACGCATTGGACAGCTATAACTGATCTAATACATCGGCAAAAGACGTCCTCGAGGACATGTCACTCGAGGATGGATCAGCTTACAACGAAAGGTTGATCCTCCTCTCCAGAGGAACTACTGCACCCGATCGCAGCATACCAGTGGAGTGGATTACTTATGATTTGTGGAATGAAATGCGCGTTTGCGACAAGGCGCTCGCAGACGAAATATTGGAGCCAGTCTTCACTTTCATGCGGGCACAGACCGACAAATCTCGCCTCGACATCAAGGAGCTTGGAGAGTACTTCAAATATAGAGAAAGAGATGTTGGAAAAGCGTAAGTTGTCTCGACCATACTGAAAAGTCAACGGCCAGACGCTTACAACGTTCTAGACTTTTATCAGCCCTGATGAGGTTCAGCATGAATTTGCATGTCACTCCCGAGGAGCTGCAAAGTATCAAGGATATCGAGATGAACTGCTCCAAACATATTTCAGTCGTCAACGACATTTACAGCTGGGAAAAAGAGTTGAAGGCCTCTCAGACAGGCCACAAAGAAGGTTCGGCACTATGCTCGTCTGTTTCTGTTCTTTCCGCTGAGGCAAACTTGGAATATTCGGCATCCAAGCGTGTTCTGTGGGCCATGTGCCGAGAGTGGGAGTTCGTTCATGACGAGCTCGTCGCAAAGAGACTGTCGTCGCCCGAGGGGTGCAGCACTAATCTGAGTGCTTTCATGAAGGGTCTGGAATATCAGATGAGTGGGAATGAGGCATGGAGTGAGACTACCCCAAGGTACCATTCAGTTTAATTAGCTGCGGATCTACACACTTTTGTACATTTTTTACTATTTGCGGCCCTCACGTTGGACATAGATTCAGGTTCTCAGCTTAGATTTGTGCTTTTGATCGGAATTGACAATGATACAATCACGAGATGTCTCTGTTGGCAATATTCTTGCATCATACGGTATTTGCATAAGCGAAGGATCTCTTGGCCTGTTGTCTGCGCCGCAATGCAGCTTGGGATGGGCCGACGACTTCAGCTTTGGACCTAATTTCCTCCCACGTCTGCTTTTTTGTCCTCTCCACCACAAACCTGGTATTCTGAGATGCTGCAGTATGGTCACCCTCCGAGGGCTGGCATTGAAGGGATAGGAAGGAAGCATGAAATTTAATCGCCTCGTGATGGCCATCGTGGAGTAGATGCGACGTACACAAAGTTTTCCCTTTTTTTTGTTGTCTCTTTTGCATTTCTTGCCATACGGATGTCAAATCCGAAAATTTAAACCAGGATTGCGGCGACGTCAGCTGTCCCAAATTGGTCTGGTCCAATCCACACTGTAGATTCAAAATCGAACCCCAGTCGACATCCCTCGGGAGGATTGGAAGGATTCATCAACGCTTTCCCCAAAAAGGGAAACAATCACTGGCTTGGCGTGCATAGCGTATACCGAATCCTTCTGTCATGAGTGGAACTGATCCCTCTTAAATTGACGTCTCCTCTCTTCTTCGTACCCAAAGAGGTAAGCAATCTGGTCGAGGATGTGTCACACCTGATAACAACAACATTGTGTATGCACGTACTTGGCCGTGTGAGTCTATCAATACTGAACCTTATACATCGATGACTTGAGAAACCTATCTATCTGGTAAACATCCAAGGCCAGTCATGATGAAGCAGAAAGTGGAGCTGCCTTTTATCGTAACAACAGGCGTGGCAAAACCAGACTCGAAGACGCAGTCGTTCATCAGAAGCCATGTCATGAAGGGCAAGAACAAGGGCAAAGCCTACCACATCAGACGTCAAGGTAGCAAGACGTCGGCGCGCGCAGGGGTAGCGGTCGATGCAGAGTCACCCCTACAGGGCCCAACCATTTGGGATTACCGACCGTTGGGTTTCATCCCGAAAAGAGTGGGCTCAGAGCTGGCATTCATCCCTTTTGCGGACGAGATTGACTCGTCATTGGCTGCTCCCGTCGTTAAATGTATACATGATGGACCCCTAATTCCCTAGACGTCAGCCCTATCTTGCTCCCTAGTCATCCGTCTTGAATCAGCTAACGTCAAACAAGTCATATCGGTATCCAAGGCGCCTCTGTTCCCATTGGAAAGCTGCATAGACTTCGCAGAGACCCCGGGAGCTTCTTGGGTTGAAACCCTGTGCACTGATGCGGCCTACCTCAATGCTACAGTCTTTTCTGTGCAGGTCTACTACGACCTGTTGGCTGGCCGAGACCTGGAGCCTGTCTCCCCACTAACACCGACATACACCTCTTATTCCAAGACAGTCCGATTCCTCAGGGAGAGACTTGGGGATGAAGACGAGCAATTGAAGTTATCTGACAACACAGTGATGGTGGTTTTGATTCTGGCTTGCCATGCTCACCGGCTCGGTCAGTATAGTATAGCGAGAAACCACATGGTCGGCCTTCGGAAGATTGTCGATATGAGGGGAGGCATTACGGCGCTGAAGACCAGGGCGAAACTCTTGATAGAGATTTTCAGGTGAGCCATTCAGAGGTTTCCACTGATGATCAATTGTCTCCTCTTGTAGCACGTGAGTATCACTGACGCTTAAGAAGGTGTGATTTAGGAATGGCTCTTCACTCAGGATTCAATCCAATCTTTTTCAGCGATCCATGTGTCGAGGAGCTTATTCCCTACCCGACGCGTTTCTCGTTTTCCATACCGCCCGAGTTTCGATTCAATGAAGCACAACTTGTCAACAGTCACGGGCTTGGCATAAGCGACATCGAACTTGGAAAGGTTTGGGACACCATGCAAGCGTTCTGCTCGCTCATCAACTACGCAGCAAGATCGGAGCGAAAGATACCACAACAATTACTTCTCGACACCATGGCTTCAGCGATGTACCGCCTGATCAGCATGAAATTCCCAATCGACAGCCTGGACGAAGCGGTGCGCCTGGGTCTGTCGGCCTTCTGCTCGCATATCTTCTTGCAGTGGTCGAATGCTCGGCTGCCGCATCTTTATCTGCCGACGATGTACAAGGAGTGCTTAGCCGAATACCTCGGCACCGATATGGCATCATCAAGACTTATGCCCTGGTTCGTAATGGTCGGCGCCATGGCGGTATTCCCAAAGAGAGACACTTGGCTGGAGCCTTGGCTGCGGTGGGCGACCGGCATGTCTGACTCTGGTTCGTGGGGTGAGGTCCGAGCGAGGTTAAGGACACTTTTGTGGATCGACTTTGTCCACGACAGATACGGGGCGGACATTTACAATTCTGTTCACCGGCCCAGCACGGTCGACAGAGGGGACAACTACACCGCCCCCAAGGTTATCTGCAGGTAGAATCATCTCTCAGCTGAGGAGACCCTGTCAATCGGGGCGAACCCGTCGGAAGTTCAGCCCAGTTTGGGCGTGCAGCAAGGGGTCCTGCGTTCGTGAGCTAAAACTCCTGGCTTGAAACGTGTGATCCATGAAGGGCACTAGTCAATATCGATCCAGTCAATTAGATACTTGAGTCGCCTCAGGGCCTAGACCGTTGCACGACAAGCGAGGATGATAATGCGAACCCTAGTTGGGCTTTTGTATATGCCAGCGAGACGGTGTGATTTAAGGTTTCGCACCATCAATAGAGTTCGAGGGCTGGAGTTCTGGGTTACATGCAAGCGACGCCGCCAGTTCCACCCAAAACCGTATCAGCAGACGAGGCGACGTGCAGCACGTTTGTGCAGAAGAATCCACTCCTCGAAAGTATATATAGACGACCCTGACGGAATTGTTCCTCTCACCACGTTGTAATGACAAACTCTAATCAGCCTGCTTCGGATTTTGTTGATCATGTTCGCGACCCTTCGTGCTGAAGACCGGGATGGGGAGGTCATTTGCATCTCGAGCACGACTCAGTTACCACAATCCGGCCAAAACCAAAACCACTTTGCATGCGATAGGTGCAGAGTCAAGAAGGTAGATAGCTACAAACCCTCAATAAAAAGCAAGCACACTTTTAACATTTCTCGTCTAGTTGAAATGCACAGGACATAGGTTTGGGTGTCAACGCTGCCGTGATCGCAATCTTTCCTGCACGTACTCCACTACTTCGCAGTCAAGACAGCGCAAAGCAGAGAGGGTGTCGAAAGCACAGAAGCCCACGTCAAATCACACGTCCACGCCATCAGGCGCGGAAGAGTTCTTGGTTATCCAGAATTCACCGCCGGGAGATGCATCAAGAAGGTCACCTTCACGTCAGTCCCCAAGGCCAGCCGGGCCAGGAGGGCGCAAACATGACCACCCATTCGTGCCAGCACATGCGGTGACGGACAGAGAGCCGCAGCTCTCCTCCTTGTCGGCTCAACTTTCCAAAGTCTCCAGCCCTGCCCCCGGCGCCCGGCGGACAGAGCAAGATTTAGCGAAAAGCCCCGAGTTCCACGACTTGCACTTGCCCGATTATATCGAGTCAAGCCTGCAGGATTTCAATATCGACGAACTTCTCCAGGCTGATATATCGCCTGATGGGATCGAGAGCGATGCATATGCAATGGAAAGCACTTTTGCGTCTAGCACGTCTCCAGAAGATGCGGCAGCCTCACATGAAGAGGCATATAGTCTTGCGAGAAGCAATACATTATCAGGTTAGCGAGTCTCGTTTTCTTGGGCAGCACCACTTCATCGACTTATGTGCGGAGGTGTATTACGAGCAGTTCAGTGCTGATGTGAACTCAGATGATATGGATTGGAACTCGTACCAGCGCTCCAAAAGGAGGCTTGAGCCAGCTGAGGAATATGAGACACAGGCATCAAGAAGAAGACCATCATCTAAGACTTCGTCCCAGGACTTGGGTTCTACAGCGTCTTCCTCGCCTCGTCCAGCGATGACGGGCGGTAGTTCGGGGTTCTCAACACCGCCGATTATCCGTCAAGCACGACCAAGTCCGGCCGCTCGGACAGGGACGCATTTCAAGAATGCGTCGCCCTGTCGGTGTGTTGGTGTCACTCTCTCCCTCCTGGAAAAGATACAAGGCCACAGGAAGTCCACCAGCCTACTTCTGGCAGAAGAAGCCCTACACTCACTAAAGGGGTCCATATCACAATGTCAAGCACTGGCAAGCTGTCGATCCTGCCCCAGCCCGTCGAGGGTCATGGCCTTCTCGGTGCTGCTGGTCGAGAAGATGACAGGGATGCTGGAGGACATGGCCTCCATGTGGGAGGAGGCGACAATGGCCGCGCCGGCGGAAGGGGGAGGCGCGGCGGCCCAGCAGCAGCAGTTAGACGCGGACGGGCGCGCGTGCGGCAGCGGGTGGGCGCCGATCCACCTTGGCCAATATCGCATAGACACCGCCCAGGAGTGGTATGAGGTATTTGGGTTCCTAGTGCTCCTGCAGGTGCGACGCCTAAGCAGCTTCTTGGACAGGCTAAGGCGCAATGCGGCTAGAGAGGGCCTGGAGTCGCACCGGAGTGCGTTGGGGTCCGTGGCGCTCAGGATACAGGAGCTGCAGGAGGCGCTAGGTGGGATGGCATGCGGGCTTGATAGATGAGGCAGATGCAGAGCACGCAGGAGAGTCGTCAACTCGGATGAGCTTCCCACGATCCGTGGGCGTGAAACAAACCCTCGATTGGTCCCAAGCAATCGAGCTCAGGCAAGGTGTCAGGCACAACGACGACTGGAACTCTGCGGCCCAGCCCTAAGGGGGCCAAGATCTCTGTGTTGCACCCCGAGGTGGCGGGTGGCCGGATAGACACGTGTGAACCAGCAGAAAGATGCTTCTGGACCCATGCCAAAGAGAGCAAAGGTTGCAGCGCTAATGAATATCAAAATAGTACCTCAACTATAAATGTAGCCTCGGCAATGCCCAGCAAGGCGTGCCAATACAGTAGATTACCACCCAGGCGGCATAGCGCCCGTCGCCCCCTAGGGCTTTGCTCGGACAGCGCGCGGCCTCTGTCCTCTGACCGGTCCGCCTGAGAGGGGGGAACCAGCTCCTGTTTTCCTTCCACCCCCACCCCCCGACCCGGGCAAGGGGACTGACTGACTCTTGCCTGAGGCGGGCTAGCCCGCCCTCCCAGCCCTGGACCCTTGCCCGAATGCGAGGATTTAAGCTTTGCGGCTTTCGTTTCAACTTTATAAACGAGATTCCCAGCCGCGAATAACGAACAAAATGGTGCAGGCTGCATGTGCCGTATAGTAATCAGTAATCATATAATGCGCCGCCATTTGGTGGCTTGACTCTTTCCATGACGCTGTTATCGTAAGAGTCCTGTTTCCCGGCAACTCTATATTGGTATTGCCACTCACTGCCCAACCTCTGCGGTTTAATGCAGCCCGTGGGCTGGACGTCCAATGAACGGTCGCGTGAAACGTATATCAAACCCCCCCTCTATCGGTCTCCTAATTGTGCACACTGTAAGATGGGAAGATCTGTCGTCCAGCCTCACGATCGTCGTTTGAACTCGACCGTCGCACCTGGGTGTGGCAAATACTGCGTTTCGGCCCGCAGGCTCTCTGGTCGGCTCTGGCCCGCGGAAAATCGGAGATCGTAATTTCGCAAGATGTGTGCCATGATCGCCTTGATCTCTTGGGCAGCAAAGAAGCGCCCCGGACACGCGTGCCGCCCGTACCCAAAGCTGTTTTATTTCAGCCTGGAACAGAGTAGTCGTTGTGCCAGGAAGGGGGGCTTACCTGAGGGAGGCCGGGTTGGATGCGACGTACTGCGCACGTCCGTCCATCTCTGGCCGCTCTTCTCTCATCTTGGAGAACCGGAATGGGTCGAATACCCCTGGGCTGGGGTACAGGGACTCGTCCATCGTTATGGCCTGCGTCGGAATGCCGATTGTCGTATGCGCTGGGATAGTGAAACCAGAGGACAATGTGAGCGGCTTGTGAATCACTCGTTCAAAAGTGACTGCAACCGACAGAAATCAAAGTCAGCAACCTTATTTCTTTTCACTCGGCAATTCGAGTTGCACTCACTCAGTAGCAGGGGGTTGAACCTCTGACTCTCCTTCATGAAGCTATCCATCTTGGCCATTTTCATAAATCCGGACTTGTCAATCAGGCCATCGTGGCCAATGACATTATTCACCTCTTCCCGCAGCGGCTCAATGAACTCTGGGTGCTCGCACAGGTCGTAGAGCAGCTGTGCGGGTGCTGCCGCACTGGTGTGTATTGCGGCAAAACTGACTTTCAGCAGGATGCCGGCCAAGAACTTTAAGTCCTGTTCCTCGTCCTTGGCCTGCTCGGCCATCCAGTAGAGCAGGTCCATGGCCTTTTCCCGCGTCAGCCGGCGGCTCTCCAGCATCGGGATGGCAGCGGCCTCTGCCGCCGCGTAGTGGTCTGCAATCTTCCGGATTTCGGGGATGAAACGTGCCACCAATGGCTTGATGAATTCCGGGTATTTTTTGATTTTCTGGGCGCCGATGAACCCGTCAATCGCAAAGTCAATCGACGACTTGACCCATTCCTTGTTGTGGGACAAGGTCGTCCCGCCAAACATGCAGCTTGAGACCCTCGCCACGATTTGGGTCAGGATAGCTACCACCGGCACAGGAGTCCAATCTGCACGTCACAAACTTAGCGTGGGGCTGCAGGCGATGCAGAGTATAACTGACCTTCGCAGGCAGGAAATAAGTCGGCGAAAGAGTCGACAATCTCCTGCTGGACGCCCGGCATAACGTCGGCTTCGCACGGTCAGAATTGCAACCTGGGGCTATAAATAGGCAGGGTAGATTCCCCATCCATCTGGACACACACCTAGGTGATGGTTCAGCTGCGCCTTGACAACACGAGGATGCAAGGTCGATCGGCTACCCATGGTGGTATATTTGCCCTCGAACATCTGAATTCATCAGCACCAACAAGTGATAATTGCCTGACAGAGCTGACGCAGACTTACTTCGATAAAGGTAGCAACGAAGTCCACCTCTTCGACTGGGGCCGTTTTTAACTCTTCGAGATACTTGACCGGTATCATCAGCCGCTCTCCAAGCGGGCTTGGGACGTAAAAGAAACCACCGTCGGACTATAGTTGGTCAGCTCTTTGCACCGGAGATGGGACCACAATCCTGCCACGCACTTTTCTGTAGCCCTCCTCGAGCATTTCCTTCGCATTTTCGCGGAAGCGCTCTCGATTTGCCCGTATAGTCTGCTTCTCATTGCCGCCCACCACCATAATCCCAGGGGCCAGTTTCTGAGTTCCGCCCCGCTTGAAACTGGATATCAGTAATGTAAAGCCAATTAGAAGAGCCACATAGATCGTAGCACGATTTGGATACTCCACGACGTGAAGCAGAGCCCGGTCTGGGGCGAAAGAAGTGCCATTTTCGGCCATATTCCAGGACCACATCTCTGCAGATCGGTTGAGTGAGGGCCCACTTGAGAGGAAAGAGAGAGCCGGCCAAACTGCACAATGAAGGCGTTCAAGGAATATTCCACCGGCAGCTAAGTCACAACAATTATGCAAAGCACGCCGTCAAAATTATCGTTGGTCCCGGAGAGTTCGAATGTGATGGTGCCGATGATACACGGCGTGCCGAAAATATGGCGCCGCCGATTGGTTCGGTCTGGCCTACAAGTCCATATTAGGAAGTTCGCCGACCCGCGGGTCTGCCGGTTTGGGCGAATAGCTGCTCATCTAAACACTTGTAAGGAGACATTTCAGACTTATTTCAAAACCCTATTGCTCTGTTAATGCAGCTTGCTCACTCGTACTTGAGATTCTTTTATTTGGCATCCAGGCAGGTCGATATAATCAATCATTTCACTGCTTACAAGCAACAACATCGCGAATAATTTTCGGGAATATCTCCTGAATCCCTTACCCCTGGAACCCCTGCGTATCTAAGATTCATTCGAACACTTCCTGTAACCAAGCTCAAGATGGGATCCCAACCACTGGAATTGAGCAAGCTTCCGGAGAATCATGATCCCATGCAGCCTTACAAGGTCGAGAAGTTCGACGATGGCCTGAGCTACGATACCCTTCAAGTCCATGCCGGTCACAGGCCCGACAAAGAGACACACGCCAGAGCAGTCCCAATTTACAACAGTGTGGTATGCAGTAGCCGGGTATCAGGTCCTCATTCGGGAAGATTTAACTAACATTTTTTATCTTCAAGTCGTTCATTTTCACAGACAGTGCTCATGCCAAACGAGTGTGTGCCACTGAGGAGGCTGGGTACTTTTACAGCAGAGTTTCAAACGTATGTCGAAGGCTCTGGAAACGCTCTCATTCAAGCCGAGTAATTATAGCTGACAACTCGTCTACCAGCCAACGGTTGCAGTGTTTGAGAAGCGAGCTGCTGCCCTAGAGGGAGGTACTGCGGCCGTGGGCACGTGTTCAGGACAGGCTGCCATATTCAACACCATCATCTGCCTCGCCGGAGCCGGTGACAATGTGGTGGCGTCGATCAACCTATACGGCGGCACCTACAGCCTTTTCAAGACCCTTCTCCCACGCCTGGGAATTGAGGTGAGATGGGCTAAGCTAGAGACCAGGGAGGAGTATGCCAAGCACGTCGACGAGAAGACCAAGCTGTTTTTCGTCGAGAGTATCGGCAACCCTCGCTGCAGCATCCCCGACCTTCAAGGTCTGGCCGACGTTGCTCATGAGAACCACATTCCGTTCGTTGTAAGTGCAAGGCGCAGTCGTACTGCACGGCGGGCAGTGACATCGTTTCGCTGTTTGTGCTAACTTTGAGAACAGGTTGACAACACATTCGGTGCATGTGGCACATGGTGCAGACCCAAGGACTTTGGGGCCGACATCATCTTGCACTCAGCAACCAAGTGGATGGGCGGTCACGGCACTACAGTCGGCGGCGTCATTATTGATTGCGGAACATTTGACTGGGGCGCGGCCGGCGAGCGATTCCCTAGGATGATCCACAAGGACGGGCCGATGAGCTTTTCATACTGGAAAGCCTTCGGCAACATCTCATTCGCCATGGCGATGAGAATCGACATCTTGATGGAAGTCGGATCGATATTGAGCCCGGCGTCGGCGCAGCAGCTGCTGATCGGGATGGAGACGCTGAGCTTGCGGTGTGAGCGACACGCCAGCAACACGATAGCGGTCGCTCGCTTCTTGGAGGCGCACCCTAGGATTGCGTGGGTCAACTATCCAGGTATGTGGACTCGCCGAAATATCAGTCACAAGGGCAAGCCGGGATAAAGTGTTGACATTTTCATGCCTACAGGCCTCGAGAAGAACCAATACCACGAGAACGCAAATAAGTATCTCAAGAACGGCTACGGAGGCGTGCTCTCCTTTGGCCCCAAGGGTGGTGATGTGGCAAGCAAGATGCTGCTGAACTACGTCAAGGTCATTTCTCACCAGACAAAGTAAGCGGTTTGGAGATGATAAACTTTGAATCAAGATCAGTTTCTAACAAGCACTCGCAGCGTCGGAGATTCCAAGACACTGGCCACGCACCCTTGGAACTCGACACATGTCATCATGTCCGAGAAAGACAGGCGAGAGGCCGGCATCACCCCAGTAAGTAATCACACAACACCCCACTATGAGGAATTAACGAGCTGACTGGATTTCGAAAAGGCCTTCATCCGGTTCTCAGTCGGCACTGAAGACGTGCGGGACATCATTGGGGATCTCGACCAAGCCCTGAATGCGCTCCCCGAAGATATCGTGAATGCGCACGATGAGAAACTGGAGGCCAAGTTCACAAACGGTGTCAACGGTGACACCACCATGGCTGACGCTGTGCCAATCACGAACGGCAAGGTAGATTACACCGATGCCGATGTGTCGTTGTCAAAGTCCAATGTTCCCCTCGGCCGGCAGACTGCCGTGGGAAATTGGTGAGCAGAGTTTAAGCCCGGAGATATGGGGGAATACAGATAATCTGCGGCTGTGTAGAGCCTTGGGAGATACATTACCACATCATATACTGTTTGACTTATCATCCATCAATATCACTTGCGGAGTTGGGACTGGAGAGATAAACTCAAAATCGACAAGAGATTGTCACTACATTATGGCAACAGAATCAAGAGCATCCTCCAGCACATTAGCAAAGGAGACCCGGGGTTGAGTGTCTACTCTCGTGCGCAAACGAATTCATCTGGTATTTATATAGTTTCTCTTCGGAGCGTGGTTTGTGTGCGCGCCGCCGCGCAAGCATTGCTCTTCATTACAAGTATCTCTACTCGACCACCAAGGTAGCTTCTGACTTGCTCAATTTACTGGTCTGAAAATCAAGACATGAAGGCCATGCCCTTCTCAGAGGTGCTATGACGTGCGCTGTTCATCTTTACGGCTCGATCTTTCTCCCTATATCTCGCGGTGCATATAACGTCACCACAGCTGTATTCTATTCCAGCCACGGTCTCTTTCGCGGCGGGACACCTTGCATAACGGATTCAATGTTAGCCCCCCTGAGCACTTGATGATATAACGGGCAGGGTTTTCCCCACTCACCAACCCTACAGCCTATTGCAAGGTAGTAGAAAATATTTCGCATAGCCTCGAGGTTTTTTTCCACGGCTTTGAGTTCGTCCTCACGGAGGCCCGACATGATATTATCTTTGATCCACCTCCCAGGATCCCAATTGCTCTCGGCTAACGCATATATCATGAAGCTTTGAGGTAGGAACCCGGCCTTGTCGAAGTCAATGAGACAAATCTCACCGGAATCAGTGAAAATAAAGTTGCCCTCAAAGAAGTCACTGTAATAAAAGCACAGCCTCTCCTCCTTGAGGTGCACGGTCGGGGCAGCCTTATTCCTGCAGGTAGACACCTGGAATATTCGTGTTAGTAAACGCTGAAACAAGTTGCACTAGTAGATAGGAGTTCTTTATAAAGTCATGTCCGGGTGCTTGTTATATACCTGGTTCAGGTACTTCTCCAATGCATCAACGGAGGAGTACGCGAGATAGGAAGTCTCCCTTTTGAATAGTGGATGCCGGATGCGACCCCCACCAACGGGGCCTGGCCCTTGATCCTCAGGCGCTTTTATAGACATGAGCAGCCTGATGGCCCTCGCGATACTTCCTTCGTGGGTCTTCTTCATGGTTTCATAACCGTGCTCCTCCACCAATTCTGCAAGCGTTTTTCCGTCTATGTACTCCATGATGATAAACATTCTTTGGTTGAGCTCCTCGTCGATGTTGAATGTGTGGTAGATCTCGGGTATGCGGATGCCTCGTGTCAGATTTGGTGGCATTTCCTTGAACGCTCCGAATGCATATTCGTGGTTCTGTACCTCTGCTGCAATTTGTTTCAGTGGCCCGAACTTGACGTAAGCGACAGAATTCTGCTTAGGGTAACGGAAGCCCGTCACAGAACTGCCGTTCGGTTTGAATGTGGGTTCCTGCTTGAACACGGAAATGATATCGTCCATGACGTTTTTGTCTCCGCGTTTGATTCGGGTCGGCGTGCCTTCATCCTGCGTTGCAGCCATTTTGTTCCCGGCGCTGTGAAGGTTGGGTGAAAGTTGAGTGAAAGTGAGGAAACTTGTTAAGATCCAAAGAGTGAAGATGGTGTTGGCGTCAAATAAATACTCACCTACAGCCCTCCAAAAAGCGGGGCAGACCAAGCAGGGGAATGGAACTTGAGTTCTTCGGTAATTTACTAACAATATGTTGTAAAAGGGTGGGCGGATTGAAAGAGCTATGTGAGCTGACTTGACAGTTGGTTGTGCCGACGTAACAGCTGGAGTGGGCCAAATATGGCTGCAAGTGGCCTGGCAACTCGTCCCAACTGAGAGGTCTGCGACGCGATTCCAAATATAGGATCTTGCACTCCACTTAGAAATCCAAGTATAAATTGTTGCACTCCAAGGGATTTCATGAGGATCTCATAAGTGAACTGCAGCTCAGAACAACACCATCTAATCCGCACAGCCGGCCAAAGAGCGGCCATCTTGGCCGCCTCAGTAGGGGAAAAAATTCAATCAAGCCGCTCTCAAGCCGCTTGTGCTCTACGACTAATCTTTGGGCCTCAATGGAGCCTATGTACGCGGCGTAGTAACCAACCTCGAGGAACGGACTGTACTTTTCTCACGACTTCATCACCATCCTGGCTGCTCACTGTGAAAGTCTAACCAAAGCATATAAGGCGTCTTATATATCGCAGTTGGCTGATTCGAATGTGCTTTGTATCTCACATTTCTTTTTCAATTAAGTGCTTACCACCCTCAATCATCAACCACAAATGACCAAGCTTCTTGATCTCTTCGCTCCAACTTACACCTACCCATAATTTCCGACGATTCAATTTCCAACGATTCAAATGTACCTTGGGGGATCAGGGAGATCCTCGCATCTTTTAACCCCGCGAACGCAAATGTCATAACTAGTCAACCCAAGCTTCAAGACCTTAAAGCCACTGCGCTCCGGATAGTGAAGGTCAGCATTGAGTTCCTCAAGACTAATGGCACCAAGCCTCATGTTGTCTTTAATCTCGCAATGTTTCCTCAGGAGGAAAGAAATCTCATTCGTTAACATGGCCAGTCTACTCACCGCGCAGTCCGAGTGTCGATGGAGTGATATGGCGACGATGCTGAGGATACCGGCCACTTCGAGATCGACCCTTTGCCATACAAAGAGTCTTCGAACTCAGCGCATGGCGCATTTGACTTCCCGCTCCTGAAGAACAATCTTACGATCTGGGACTCGAGTCGGATTTTCAGGGGCGCATACCCAGGCCTTCCGGATCAACATAGAATTAAAGACCTCCTCAAATTCAGGTAAATAGAAACGTCTACTAGATCAATGGAACTTATGGATGGTTGGCATGACTTCATATAAGGTTGATTCTCGGCCCAGGCGAAATAACCTTTTTCTTTATTGCCAACATGAATATGTCTCGGTCCTACGTATTGCTAAGACTGCACTGTTGACCTCGGTTACCACGGTCAATGCTGGTCGGAAATGCGTTGAATGCTTTTCCGATGGGCATGGTTCAATCTCGAGTAATAATCCGCATATGACGACTTCAATATTCTGCCCGCTTCCAATATCCCACTTCCCCTCACTCAAGCTGCTCGACTCCAGGTTCTCCTCACGCCCGTGGCCCGACCTATGGGTTGAACCACTGGGGATCGCCAAGAATGCGGAGATGATCGCCGGCAACGGAATGGATGCTCAGGAGTGATACGACGGGCAACAATAACCAGGACTTCCTCTGCCGAGAACTGCACGCGTCATTCGGTCTTTGTGTCTTCTCCAAGAAGCCAGCAGTGATATTGCAACTGAAGATCACTGTTGATGTCGATGTTCTTGCTTTGAGCTAACCCCGTCAATTTTGTTCGACTCTGCACAAGACGCGACAATGGAGAGGCCTATCGACGAAAAGCAAAGCGACGGTATATCTGCCGAAGTAGGTACCTATGTAGCTGTCCAGCGCAGCCTCTGGTGAGGATCGGCTGACATTTTCCAGCCCGCAGAGACGACAGTGACCCACGAGGAGAATGCCCTCCACGAAGACGTGTACGATGTCTCGCAAAACAAGAGGCTCAACCGAATCCTCGACCTCAGGATTATCCCACTATGCTGTTGGCTATACCTCCTAAACTTCCTCGACAGAGGCAACATCGGCAACGCCCGGGTCCTCAACCAGGAGACGGGGGACGACATGCTCCACCAGACACGCATGACCTCGACGGACTACGCCATAACCCTGTCTGTGTTCTCCCTCACCTATGCGCTGTTCGAGGTGCCGTCAAACTGGGTCATGAAGCACTACGTCCGGCCGTCTGCATGGTTGGCTCTACTCCTCGGCTGCTGGGGCGTGGTGACGATAGGGTTCGCCGGGGTCAGGAACTACGCGACCGTCCTGTCGTTGCGCCTCCTCATCGGAGTCTTTGAAGCTGGCTTCTTCCCCGGAATCGTCTATGTTATCACCATATGGTACCGTCACAACGAACGAGCATTGCGGATTGCGCTTGTCATTGCTTTCTGCAACCTTGCTGGGGCATTCGGCGGTGCCATCGCCTACGGCATTGGGCACGTCAACGGTGCCGGTGGGTTGCAGGGATTCCGGTGGCTGTTCATCATCGAAGGGCTCATCACGGTCGTGAGCGTGCTACCGACCCTGCTTGTATTGCCAGACTACCCTGCGCGCGCCAAGTTCTTGACGGCCGACGACAAGCGGCTGGCTGTGGACCGACTCAAACAAAGAGGAGGGGGATATAACAGGGAGCATGCTACGAGGAAAGAGATCCTGGCGACATTTTTGAGCCCACGAATGTTGGCACATTACTTCGCATATGTGAGTGCACTCCCGGCAGGTGCCCTTTAGAAGCAAGACGAGTCAAAGACAGAGGCTGACCGCTCTGCCCATTTTGAAGATCGCGAACGTGGTTCTCCAAGGATCCTTCACATTCTACTCCCCGACCATCGTCACAGGTCTCGGATACAAGGTAAGAGCAAATTGGCCCCGCAATCAACTAGCATACAGGCTCGCTTGCTTACGGCGTGCTGTCCAGTCCATCCAAGCGCAGCTCATGACGGTCCCGCCCTGGTGCATCGGCTTCTGCGTTGCCATCAGTCTCTCCTACTCGGCGGACCGCTTCGATGCCCGGGGCTGGCATATTGTGGGGGCGTCCATCGTTGGAGGAGCCGGCTGGCTCACAGCTGGCTTGCTTCCACACGACGCCTATACATCGAGATATGGCTGCCTCTGCCTGGCTGCCGTTGGGGCATTTCCGTGCGCGCCATCGATGACAAACTGGGTCACCTGCAACACACCCAGCCTGCTCACGTGAGTTCTCACCACTCCGGCCTGGTTTCATCTCACAACTGAACATTCGCTTTAGAATTCCGTTTGCCATCGCTGTCCATAACTCGTGCGCTGGGATCGGCCAGATCATCGCACAGTGGATCTGGAAACCGGCCGAGGCATCCCAGGGCTACCCCACGGGCAACTTCACCTGCGCGGCCTGCTGCTTCTTCGTCGCGGCTGTGGCGGCTGGTCTTCGGTTTCTGTATGCCAAGATGAACAGAGATGGGGCTCGTGATGCCCGGGGTGAGAAGCGAGTATGGTCCTACTGAATTAGGGGTGTGACTTTAAATACAGAGCAAGAGAGACGATGCAGGGTGACAGATAATTGGATGTGATCACTCAGTGGAACGAGTGTGTGAATTGTAGTCAGGTAGCTTCACCCACCGCACTGGAGGCTGAGAATCACCAACTGCGTCGCGGGTGGAATCTAGTCAGTTGGATGGGCTATTGTCAGTTTGTAGGATTCCTAGGGTCGGCATACACGTGAACTAAAGGTGATATGTTCTTGAGAGCGGATATTCGCACCGGTCAGTATGGATAGTACACCGGTACATCACAGCACTAAACCAACGCCCACGCCCAATTTTCATAATCACCCAATTCACACGCTCAATTTACATACCCAATACCCATACACCCAACACCCAACACCCACACACCCAATACTTACACCCAAAATATATACTCAATACCTATATACCCAATTTATATACCTGATACTTATATATATAATGTAAATTAGACGTATGAATTAGAAATGAGTGTAGGTGTTAGTGAGGGTGGGCTCTAAGTACCGGTGTACCATCCGTTTTGACCGGTGCAAATATCCGCTCCCTATGTTCTTATTCCAGGTCATACACAGCAGAGCTTGTCCCATTAGCAGACTAATCAATAGCAGCATGTCACGATATTTCGTCGAACTTCGGGACTATGTAAGCTCCACGTAGCTGGGTTGGCCACCCTGTTCATCGTATTTAATGACCAGACAATACACGCGATCTCAACCGGACCTGGGAAGGAGGACGTGTGTATTATGGGTGGTATTGTCGCTTGAACTTTCCTGAACCCGGGCTAATTATGGCGGTGAAAGCCTCGTTCACTCAGGCCTGTTCCCGCGCCCATGGACGGGGTGGCGACACCAAACATGTGGCCGTGCGACCAAAAGTCCATGGCTGGTATCCCCCATATATGCGACTAGTGCTGTTGCTGGAGCAGCAGCGAGAAATCGTTTCAGAGCCTTGGACATGATCCCGGTTTGAAGGATATCGCGGGCAAGATGGGCTTTGGCTTGTTCTCCATTTCTTGCCCCATGTAGATCGGCCGCACTAGCATAACCACATCACTACGAGGTGAGATGCAATAGAATCATTCAAGAAACGTTGATTTCCGGGCGAAAATGGTGGTCTAAGGGTAGGGACACGAGGGACTGATGGAGGCCCCCGGAGAGGCCGTGAGTACGCAGTTGACGTCCGAGACAGCCATGAGAAACGTCTGACACGCCCAACCACGGGTATCTGACCATGGCACTCGTTTGTCCGACGCACAACAGAGATTAGCGTCCAGCCAAGCTTGATCACTGCCGGGTCGGGCCATATGTTAATGCCACTGCGGAACAGTGGTCTGTTTCGACTCGCTTGTAGACCAGGGCCAATTCTACATGTTTCCACGAGCACAGGCAGCGGAGAGACCCCAAGCCTGTGCAAGGCTATAGTGCTTGACCACGGGCGGTGTAGGCAGGTTGCATCCGCCCCGGAACGAGAGAATGCTGTCAGCTGACGCGCGACTCCTTTCATCAAGGTCGTCTGGGGAGCTTCTGCTCCCATTGGTAACACGACTCGGTGTGGGCATCAGGATGCCGTCACTGTCAATGTGCTTCACCAGTTGACGTTGGGCTATTGATGCACCGTCTCATCACGTACATGGGCGCCAAATGAGGCTTTGTCATTATGCACATGACCACGCGAACGGTGCCCCGGCCGAGAAATAGAAGGCTCTGATGTACTGTACGCCCACAAAGCCGAATTCTCCCGGGGTGACGGTGTTCAGTATGGGGTGCAGGCAGGCTGTGAACTGTCGTGTTACAGCCCTCTCGGGTGGCTGCAACTCTTGACAGCGTCAGAATCACCTCCGTGCGTGTACCTAACAATTCCCAATTCTCCGCACCGGGAGTTTGGTTCGCAGTTGGGAAAGTCACATCGCCCCCGCGTGTCAAAAGTCGTCAGTCTGGCTGTCTGGCTGCCGCAGAGTCGCAGAACGCGGGAAATTTGACGGGATGGATGGGTGGGCTTGGCATTTTAGGTCGTCAGAGAGCCAGCCCTTGCCTTTCGCCTCGTCCACACGTCTCCCGGCATTGATCTTCCGCCCGCTCCGTGATTGTCCTGGGAGCTGCGATTTCCGGCCTAGTGACGCGCAGTCGAGCAGCGGCGATCAGGCTCGAATGCCTACGGCGGCCAGACGATGCTCTGCGATGCGCTGCGAAGCGATTCGATGAGGTTTGAGTTATTCGCTGTCCCTGAGTCTCTTGTTGGTGCCCTCGCCAGCGGCGGTAGTAGTGTTCGCAGGAGAAGTCGGTGATCATGGACTGCGGTGAGTAGCCCCGGATGAAGTCATCGTCCCAGGTTGCCCCTGTTACCGGATTGGGGTGTTTTGTGTTGACGTTGAGCCGAGCCGGGCAAGAGTCCCTGGCTGGGCCATTTCTGTTTGGCTGCCCTGAAAGTGTTGAAACTGACTCGGACGTCTGGGATGTTACATCGACCGCTGTTCAGGAACCAAAGAGCAGAAGACAAGTCTGTCTGCAGCAGGCGGGCCGTTCTCTAGGAAGGAAATGGACGATGAGGCTACAGGAAGCAGGCACAGTATGTAATGGGGCCTACTAATGCAGTCTATTCTACCTTGTATGCGGGGGCAGAGTGGGTGGGTGAGCGCCCCAGCCGCGGTGCCAGTGACAGCCAGCAACCAAGTGAGGAGACAAACCGGCGGGATGTCACCCGATTTAAAACGCCGCGATCCGAGTCGACGGCGCAAAGATGGGGCAGCTGCAGCACTACGTCATGCGGCCCAGGTCACTCCATCCGGTGCCTCCCGTCAGACTCCGTCAGCGGCCAGCATCATCTGGCCCACGAGAGCTGATTTGACTGTGTGCGGACTGGGATAACCGGTGAGGGCACACGGCCAGAGGCGAGACCGTCCACACACTGAAAATGGGTTCACACAGCCAGACAGAGAGATGGCCACAGCATATGACGTTTGCAGCAGGACAGGTGTCACGCCTTCGTTGATAGGCTGGGCAATGCGAACTCCAGCAACCTGTGTGACCGTGACAGTGCCTGACTCCGGAACGAGCCAGAAACAGCTGTGAAATGCCTCACTTGAGCAGTCTGCGCCTCGGTTACCGTGCTGTAGTCCATCTATTTGGCTGTGCAGGACAGAGTCGTAGGTAGAAAGAGAGAGAATGATTCATATCCCCCGCTCTGCTATAATGTTGCGTTCGTCCCTGCAGGCCGAAGTCTGACCATTTTCCTTTTTTTACCTGCTACAGTTATTAATAAAGATCCAACAACAACGATCTCCGAATCCTTCCCCTTTTTCCCAACACCCTCGCAGAGGATATCCCGCAGACTAAAATACCAACTGGTTGCCGGGACCCCTTACAGCAAAACCAGCACAACATCTTCTGTCACGTCTTGCACCTGCGCCGTGCTGCCACCCATCGGACCCATCGGCGGCCTGCCACCTCACCCACACGCCACACTACCGCTGCAAGATCCGGTAGTGCTCGCAGGCTAGTCCGGATCCTGCCTGTTTCCTGCCCCTCCAGCCATCCAAGTGCCTCTCCAACATCCCCAACGGGCACTTTCTGGCCCCCGGTCCTGACGGTCCAAACATCAGGCCAGGTCTGGGCCCCCAGGCCTCCCGGCCATCGCCACCAAAGCGCTGCCGATCTGACTGCGACCCCCGACCGGATACGACTTCCGCTACTACAAGTACTTGGAATTTCGTTCCAGGGGGCTGGGATCATTGACGGGTTTCACCGCTAATTCTGTCCTTCTCCAAGCCAACGTCACCCTCCTATAAGCGTTACCCCATATTATCCGAGGCAGCGCGTTGCTTCCCACCCTGTTTTCCCGCCTTTCTCCATCTGTGTTTTTTCCCCCAGAAAGGAACATTGGCGCTCCAAGACAACCACACCAACCATTACAGCTCCAAAACATATACCTCCAGAAGAAAGTGGATTAAGGCAAGAATTACAACAACTCACTATCAGTCTCAAACTTCGATTATTTCTAGCCTCTGGTAACCCACCTCGACACCATGTGGGCGTATGATGATGGTCGGGGCCATCGAGCGAGGGATATACCCAGTTCGCGGCCCGCGAATTACTACGATGATGCCTATGAGCGAGCACCACCACGCTCCTCACGGCATGCCTACCCAGAGCCCCAGCCAAAGCACTCGTCGCACGATCGTCACCGCCGTAAGTCCGCCATGGTCGACCCGGAGGCACCCAGGCCGCGACGCAACACCCATGGCGGAGTCAACGTCGTCGCATCGGACGACGGGTCGGGATACCCTTACGGAGCAAACGGGGCACGGGGGGATGTTTATGGGTCTTCATACCCAGGGAGGAAATCCCGGCACGACGTGGAACAAAAGACGGGCGACAAGGACCGACGCTTCCGGGAGAAGCGGGGCACGTACGAGACGGACGAGGCGGAGAAGCTGAGGAGAGCAAAGAGCTACAGCCCCCGGAGGGCAGCGAGAGAGGCCGAGGCCCCACGGCGCGTCTCGCCCCAGGCCCCCAAGTCGACCTGGCCCGAGGACGAATATGCCGCGCAGGCCGGGGCTGCCCCTCATCGCCGGTCGTCCAAGAAGGGCAGCAAGGCACCGCAGTACTATGAGGATGACCCCTACGCGAACTACTACGCGAGCCAGGCGCCGCGCGCCAAGAAGGGCGACCGCGGAGGAAACGCCGGGTACGACTACGCACCGAGCGCGGAGGAGATGCCCCGCCCCCCGCTGGGCGAGCACGCCCCGTACAAGTCCTCGCCCCTGAACAACTCGTACGCCGAGGTGCCGGAAGAGAAGCCCAGCAAGCACCACCGCAAGCGGGACAAGGACTACTACGGCAACGGGTACGACGACTACGCCGCCCCCAAGGCGGGCACCAGCTACGACCGCGGGGGCTACGGCGCAGCAGCAGCAGGTGCAGGTGCAGGAGCAGGTGCTGCTGCTGCTGCTGCTCCTACTGCTGCGGACGACGCGCCGCCCCCTCGCCGCTCCCGCCACGGCAAGCACCACGACGACAGGGCCGGCGCGGACGAGTACGGCTACCCGCCCCAGCCTCAGGCGCGCGGCCGCCACCGGCCCCAGCCCGCTGGCGACTACGGCGACACAGACCCGTATGACCGCGCCCCGCCGCCTGCAGCGCGCCCCCGCCACCGCCAGTCCATGCCGCCGCAGTCGCGCTCGCAGTACCCCGAGGACCCGTATGACGACCCCTACGGGCAGGCCGCCGCGCCTCCGCGGCGCAGGGCGACGTCGGTGAACTACGGGAACCAAGATCGTTACGGCGGCGGCGGGGGAGGACGGGACCAGTACTATGACGACGCGTACGGCAGGGGCGGCGGCAGCCCGTCCGGGAGCAGCGGATCCAAGAACAAGAACGGCGGCGGCAACCCCAAGAAGGGCAAGGCGTACGCGCAGAAGGCTGGCAATCTGTTCATGACGCACGCCGTGCCGGTCATCAAGAAGGAGGCCGTGCCCTTCCTGACCAAGGCCGCGCAGGCGTACTTTGAGCAGCAGAAGAGGTGATGACTTGTTCGAATCATGAGTAAATGAACGACACGGTGACGATATATGTATATGTGATTTTTTGATGGGACGACGGGGCTAGAATGAATGGGCTCAAGACTACCTAGAGATGCCATGGTTCGGCTGCGTCGGTTACAGGAACGGAGTTATTCACAGGCGGAAGAGGTCGCCACCTCTTTTGGGTCACGTATGGGCTCAACATGAACTGGCAATATGTCGATTTTGTTTGGGGGCATGAGATTTTGTGAATTGGAACATGACGGTGTTTCTATGGGCGTACTGAGACTGTGGGCAGGAAACCGGACATGAGATGGATGTATGGTGCGATATATCAATCTTGCTCACTCGATATTGTATCGGACAATACCAAAGTACTTGTAGCATAGTAAATCACAAACTCTGTTCAAATCGCAAGGCACTCTTGAATCCATCCACCAGCCTGGGGCGGCCTTTGGTCTTGGCCAGTATCGTTGAACCATGCATTTGCCAACTTTGCTTCACGGGTGTTTCGACTTCAGGATAGGAGCACGGTCTTCAATGTTCTACCCACTGACTCGTTGACATACCAAATGGTGTCGAAAGAGATGCCGACTGACTGCCCAGGGCAGCTGGGCATACGGAAATCTAATGTCCCAAAATTAGAACCGGCCTCAGTCTGTGGTGATTCCACATGTCATGTCATGTCAAGTTCAGCTAGGGCAGCTGACTCTTTGCAACAAACGACTCGACGTGCGTTTCACTGCCTTGAGCGGCTGTAAGTCAGCTAACATGGTCTCAGGACCAATCTCTGGATTCAAGGGAAGCCATTGTAGTAGCGGCTCGAGAGCCACCACGTTCAAAGCCCCAGCCTCCATCTACTAATAACGCCGCCGTCGACTCAACCTTGATAAGGCACCGGCAATATCAAGACGCAAGTATTTCACAGTGACTGCAAGCTTCGCTTTCAGCTTTTGCATTTCAATAATTCGCCCATATGACATGGGCTTCGTTGTATTCAGAGTCATCAGGTTCCCCCAGCGCCCAAATACTCCGTATTTTGCTCGCCGGCAGAGCTTCCCAGATATGTCCTGACTCTGAAATTGTTGTACAAATATTTACTTGGAATTGAAAGGCTTCCCCCACGCGTGAAAGTGCCTCGCCCATCATAACACAATCTTCATTTTCATCCCCTCGAAGTTGAAAGCCGGCTGTGGAATGAGTGTGTTCCCTGCTGTCGATTTTCAGTCATGTTACGGTCATGTAATAACGACCCGACGCATCCTTGTTGTCTCCCCACCCAACCCTCATTTGTCATATGCCACTGCGGTACACTGTGCTACTCCCGGTCAGGAACAACTTGAGCTAGACGATTACTGTATTGCTTGTCCCAAGAGTGCAGCTCACCGATTTATGATCTCCCCCCTTGCAGCCCGTAGAAAGCCTCTAGCCCACCGGGGTGGGCATGGTCGAGTTGTATGCAACGCAAGTGCACATCTGCCAACAGCTGGGGTTGTTGTGAGTGACGGCCCCGTCCATGGTGCAGCCCACCATCGAGTAGCAGCTGCCGTGGGTGCACTTGAGCATCCAGTCGGTGTTGGTGCTGCGGGCCTTGATGCCGCGGCCTACGGTGGGCACGGAGAGGGCGAGGCCGGAGAAGGCAAAGCCGCAGGTGATGGTAGTGATGATGGACTATAGGCTTTTGTGTTAGAGGATGTTTGCTTAGGGTCGACTTCTTACTCACTGGAGCCTTCATCTTGGCAATGGTGTGGATTCCGATGATGAAATCGAGGAAAGAAGGGCCGAGGGTTGTCTTGATTGTGTCAAGACTCTGATATTGGCAAAGAGTGATTCGGTTCCGGTGTCGTTGAGTTTAGATTCCAAAGACGTTGGCTGCTGTGGAGAAGGAGCGGATTCGGTAGAAACGAAGGAAGATGGAGCTGATCTAGAGCACCGTCCGAATAGTTCAAGCAATCATATAGTTCTGGGACTCACTGGCAGATTGAAGCGACAGTGGGGTAAGAAGTTGTTGGGAGCATCCTGAGCTTCCTAGTTTGTACGGATGGTGGTAGAGGAAAGCAGACCGGTATCATCGCACCGTCGGCCAAAGACGCGTGCTGCTGCCGGTAAAATACTGCGCGCATCCTGCCAAAAGCGGGCGGTTATTAAAGGACCGTAATGTCTGGATCATGGATATTGTAGTACGACTTGATTGCTCGATCTGTGCCCCCAGGACGCGCACCTGGTGTAACATTGAGGTGCAGCGCTAGGTGGTAACGGGCTTATCCGGTAGGTGGGAAGTGTCGGCCGATTTTCTTTTGACGGGTAATCCTGAACGGCTTGGCGATCCCGGCTCGGTCTTTGACCCTCTGCTACCTCTCGAGCGGTTAATTAGTAAGAGGGGGGTGCACACTGTCACCCCCAACATGTCTACTTGAAACTTTGCGCTATGCAATTACAGCGATATCACACCAGCAAACGCGACATCACTAGAGAATGCCAGCACACTTACATACCTAGCTGGTCGATATATGACGAGGTTAGGACCATGCACGCATGCATGTTACCAAGGTATTTGAATTGAACGATCCTTGCGCACCACTCATGTTCTGCCATGCCACGGTCTCCAACGAACCAGTCCACGAACCAGGGTTCGCCTCTCTTCTTGAAGCACCCACTGCAGTTGGGGTTCTCTCGAACGGTGCTTAATAGTGCCCATTAAGAGTGGCACTAAAGGTGTTCGGCCGGTGTTGGCTGTTGGGGTAGCCACGTGACCTGCCCCTTTTTGGGCGCATGGGCCATAGCAGGGGTCCCCCAGAGGACACCTGTCTCAGGAAGTGCTCCAGGACTTCTACAATAGGGGGAAACTCATGTCGGATTCCAACCTTGTTTGGGCCTCCACACCACCACCACCGCGAGTGACTTTCATTCAACGCACACCATCCGTCGATCCTTTCTGCAATCGCTCATTAGTCCGCCGACGCTGCCAGCAACGGTACGACCTAGGCCCTTTTATTGACTGCTACCGCCTCCAAGGTATATCCAGACCAACCCACGTCCAGCAACGATGACGACCAAGACCAAGCAGGTCCGCTGCCAGTTCCTCTGCGAGAAGCGGCAGCTTGAGTTCAAGCATGACATCCCCTCGTCCCTGGTCGGGCCGGCCGCCCTCGGCAACCCTGCCATGCCCCAGATGTTCACCAACGTGATGCGGCCCATCGTCATGGAGCACGCCGAGGCCTCGCTCAAGGCCTGCGAGGACAAGTGCTCGTCCAAGGACTGCAAGCGGGATGCCACCACCGTCGTCGCCACGCCCATGTCGGTAAGTCTCGTCATGGTGGCTCTAGAAGAAAATCACGGGCCCCCGGTTGACGGTCCTTCTTGCAGTACCTTCACAAGATCGAGGACCCCTTCGTGATCATCATGACGGTCGCGTGCTGCGGCAACGAGGACTGCGACAAGACCCTCAAGCAGGAGGCCGCGGACCTCATGATGCAGATGACAGGTGGCCTCCCAGGCCAGGCCACCGCTAGCTTTGGCGTCGCGCCCATGGCGCGCAACTCAAAGTGCTACTGCGGATCGGCCCACAAGTACAAGAAGTGCTGCGGCAAGGAACAGGCTGCGGCTTAGAGAAGCAATTCTTCACTCTTCTTGTGAGGGCCGGCTTGAGGGCCGGCCTACGACCGCCGGGCGCGTGGCTTTGAGGACGTGCGCCTGGTGGCGTGGCCAAAAGTTGCATGGACCCTCATGATCAGGTCCAGAAAGGGTCAAGGAGCAGCATCTAGTGTCCAAGATGTCCTGGGGCCGGGCCGAATTCTTGGATCTGGGAAATCGATGGATGGACGAGCCTTACAAAAAAGCCACGGCTTGATGGGTCCATCTACCAGGCCGAACAAGAGATTGTGAGCAGTGTATATGCGATGTTATGAGGGACAATCTGGTCGCCGAGTACAAAACTATCCTCTCTGGACCTTTGCAGTGAGAATCTCTGCCTTGGGAATTTTGGCAAAGTTTTCTTGGGTTCATTTATGAGGAAAGATTTTGGATCGAACACGCATAACTAATCATAATTGACTTTTGCAACACCACAATTGGCACTTGAGCCGGCTGACGCAAGTCTCAGTTTTCACTCACCTACATGTGCTACAAGCTACCGTCCCAACGAAGGCCTTTTAATTCGTTTAATTTACTTTCCCGTCATGAACATCAAGTCTTTAGACATGTCATTCACAGGCTGGCATTTTAATCGACACTCATTCAGTGTCTCGTTGAGAGACGCATGGTTCACAATCGCCTCGAGTCAACCGTTGTCGTCTCAGTCAAGAAGGTCAGAAAGTCGAGCCTGGCTTGTCAGGTCCCACTCACCCCTTTCTCTACTAACAGCCCCCACCCGGAAATTGGGCATCTCGGCATTCACCCAATGATATCAGAGTAAGAAATCATGCAGTTCAACTCTTGCTAAGGTTGACTCTCTAGTAACTTTGCTAGCCATTTGGATGTCATCTGGCTTAGTAGAGGACATCGAGTCGTTAAAAATGAATACGGAGATTCGTACAGACGAAAATGGAGGGTATATAGATACCTCACTTATCTGCTAATATATACAGCCAATTTATATACCCACCCAATTCATATATTTAGAGCTAATTTATATACCTAATTTATATAAACTGGGTTAAGATATATAAAATAACTCTTAGTATGCGAATTAGCCTTGGATATATAGATTAGCTCTGGGTATGTGAATTGGGGGTGTGAGTTGGGTGTGGGTATTGGGTGTTGGGTGTTGGGTGTTGGGTGTGGGCGTTGGGCGTGGGTGTCGGGTATGCACCACGGGTGATATGTATTTGCGTACCCTTCGTTTCAGTCTGTACGAATCTCTGCATTCTTAAAAATAGCCCATAATAAATCACGTGCCTCATTCCCTCTAACTAGAAGGTAGCGTACAGGGTAAACGGTTCCTCTTTGTCCTCCAAGGATCTCATAGCATCATTCCGTGGGAGTTGTGAGGCTTGAAACCCCTTTATCTTTACCTGTGTATTGCGGTTTTTCAGAAAGATGCATGATGGCTTCATTTCACCTCAAGGACTCTCATCGTTGAAAAAGTATTCCCTTGAGTCCTCGAAAACTAAAGGACATAACGGCTGCGATTCATTAGCATCTCTGTCCCCCAATGGCTCTTTACGAGGCCAGCCTTCAAGAAAAGAAAGGCACTTACAAAGCCAGGTTTTCCCTGTCCGTAAGGTCCAACTGCCTTGCATCGACGACCTCTTCCGTCCGGTTGCCACTCTCGTCGACATGTTCGACCACTCCAGTCTCTCTGATCTCACCCTTCTGAGCGAGAGAATTACGCCTCTTGTTCTCCTTATTCAGGTAGTACCGCAGGTACAGCACCAGGAGCATGGGGAACACGCACGCGACCCATAGGATAACCCACCACGTTTCGATATACCTGGGTTTGTACTTGCCCTGGAAAAGCTGGGGTGACAAGATGTTGCCTAGTCCGTAACCTATATGGTACAACGCGATCACTCCACGGGTAGAAATTAGCATTGTAATAGCTCATAGATGACCCTTGGGTGGCAGCACCTTGGCAGTGACGGCCCAGAGCTGGAGAAAAGAAAACTCACCCGTTGTTTTCTTTGTATGCCCAGCTGAGCAGTTGGCTGCCCAAATCATGACAACGCTGTAAGCAATCCCTCCTGGGGCCCGCATATATATTGCAGCCAGGAGGCCTGCACGGTTGCTCCAAGGCAGAGCAATCAACAAGATACAAGACACGATTGGAAGGATGTATGCACCGGCAGACAGCCACGCCCTCGCATTCTTGGTCCTGGAGAGAATGAGGGCGGCCGTACCGAGGGACACGAGTGCCGTCAGGCCATTGATGCATCCTAGCAGTGTGGTGTTGAGCGTGCTGAACCCGAAGGACTTGATGATGAGCGAGTACTGATTCGTAAGCCCGTTGGCCATCTCCTGGGACCAGGCGTGGAGGAAAAAGAGCCATGTCTTGGGATCCCGAAGGGCTTCGATAAACTGGCCCTTCTTGAATCGCTTCTGCTCGATACCAGAGTGATTCGACGCAATGCGCAGGATGGATTGCGCGCGTTCTTCTTTGGTCAGGAAGTGGGCTGACGCTGGGTTGTCAGGAAAGAAGAACCACACGAGGATACCATACAGCACTGTCAGCCCTCCGGTGATAACTGTGTTGGTGTTAATAAAGACCTGTGAGTGATATGCATCAAGGGGTAGCGACGGACCCATAAACCACTTCCAAGGCGCGAAGGTGCCTGTCTTGATAAACAGGACACCATACGACAGGAGCCCCGATGTGATGGGGCTTGAGTTGCCGCATGCCCACATGATCTGCATCAAAACACCTTGCTCGTCGTAGGTGAAGAACATGGATAGAATGATCAAGAATGATGGAACAATACACGCTTCTGCGAGGCCTAGAAGAATGCGAACGGCAAACAGCGAGCCAAAGCTGTTACATGGAATATGTAGCAACAAGATCCCGCCCCTGTTTGGTCAGAAATCAGTCAGTGTCAGCATTTATCCCAAAAGGTTGGTAGCGCTCTGAACTTCTTGAGCAACTAACCAGACAATGAGGTTTACCGCCAAGTACTTTGCCACGGGGAAACGTTGCAGTGCCATATTTTGCGGTACCTCTGCAAGCAAATAACCAAGATAAAAGATTGAAGACAGCCAGTTGTACTGTTCCGTAGTCAAGTTTGCATCGTCAATAATACCGAGGATAGAAGAATTGCCGAGCTAGAGAAATGGTTATTTTATCAGCCGTCGACGTTCTGCCACGTCCCAAGATTGCTCGCATAGTCACTCACAGTCTGCTTGTCCACGTACATCAAGTGATATCCAAGACAAATGAAGGGTATCACCCAGCGAACACATTTCTTGCGGATCCTCTCCGCCTCCTCGGGCGTGGGTGGCTCGACCTTGACTTGAGACAGAAGTTTGTAACTCTCGTCGGCGTATCGATCGAGCAGCTTGGGCACTGCCACTTCTGATTCATCCTGGCTGGACGTGGTCTCTTCGGCAGGCACCTTGGACGTCGCCATTGTGAAATGCTTGGCCGAGTTCAAGCTGGCAGGAAAGAATAGAGAGGACCAACTGTGGTTTTACGGCTTGGCAGTCCTGGAAAGTCTTCCACGAAGTCCAAGTTTACGATTTCTACCATAAGCACTCACCCACGCGATTGCGCTCGAGATTCCCTGCTTCCAGGCGGCATATTGGGTGGCATCATCGCTCGCGACGCCCCGCATGGATTGCGAAATGTCCCAGAATTACGCGCAGTGGATATGCAGTGCCGTTGCCGGGACTAAGTTATGTAGCGTGGGGTTCTATATCATAGCCATCCTTCCACCATATACATGCATCCCTTTGATGGAGATTGCTAGATAACAATTGTGAATTCTGAGGGATGGGTTTGTGTGGGTGGTCTGATAGGCACTCGCCATCCCTATCTTGTCTGACGCCATCGAGGGTTTCTGATTCGACACCTCGTCGAAGGGCGCCGATCGCGGGATAGTAATCACATGTACGATATGAGAGCTTAGATAGATATGTAGACTGACAATTACCACTTGCCCATGCTAGAGGCATTCTGAGGCGACAACCAAAATCAGTTTCAGGGACCAAACCATGCCAGATACATCCAAGCTTCAGGTTGCCATCGTTGGTGCTGGCATAGCCGGCCTTGGCGCAGCCATCGCGCTCCAGAACCATCCGGGCGTCGATGTGCAGATCTACGAGCGGGCCAACGAGTTGAGGGAAATCGGGGCTTCGATCGCGCTTGGTCCAAATGGAATGAGGACGCTGGATAGACTTGGCGTGGACGATGCGCTGAGCCCCGATATTGCGTTCCGGAATAAGTCGAGGCATCCCATGATATACCGGTAGGTGCCCACTAATTGTTCCCTGCGAGGACTATTCTGGGTCTGTATTCTAACATGACGCGACAAGACACTACAAGACTGGCGAGGTTGTCTCTGTAGACAACCACAAGGGCGAGGTTGAGCAGCGCCACTTGACCTCGCGCTTCTACAGAGCACACCTTCAACAAGCCCTCGCCAAGCACGTCGACCCGTCCAGGATACACCTGAACAAGCCCTTCGACTCGGTCACCTTCGACTCGAAGCTGAACAAGCAGGTCCTGACCTTTAGCGACGGCACCACCGCGACCGCGGACATCATCCTCGGGGCGGACGGCATCCACTCCAAGGTGCGCACCTTCTTCGTGCCGTCCTCCCGGACCGAGTGGACCGGCTGGGTCGCCTTCCGGTCCGTCTTCCCCATCTCACACCTCGCCCACATCCCCGACATCCCAGACGAGGCCGAGCACATCTGGGCGCCCGACAGGACCCTCTTCGTCTCCAGGCTCGGCAGGGACCTCTTCACCGTCGTGGCGTCCCACCAGGTCGACCCGGACGCCCCTGACGCGCCCTACCGGGACGCGTCGTGGGACTCCAAGGGCGACGTCGCCGTCATCCGCGAGTTCTACAAGGACTGGCACCCGAGGTACCGCGCGATAGTCGACGCGACGCCATGGACGGGCGTCTACCCCAACTCGGCGGCGCACGCCCTCGACACGTGGGTGCTGGGCGATGGCAGGGTGACCCTGGCGGGGGACGCAGCCCATGCCCACGGGGGCGCCTTCGCCGCGGGCGGGAGCCTGGCGCTCGATGACGCTTGGGCGTTTGCGGAGTCGATCCGGCACGTGTTCCCCGAGGATGCGGGGAGGACGCCGGCGCAGCCTGCGGCGGAGGACATTGCGAGGGCGCTGCGGATCTACGAGAGGACCAGGAAGGCGCATACCGACCGTGTGATGTCGGTGGTCCACGAGCAGAACAAGAAGAAGGTCGAGAGGCTTGGACAGGTGCAGACGGACGAGGAGCTGAGGGCGCGTTTGCAGAATCGGTACGATCCGTCGTGGATACACGAGCATGACGTGCAGTTGTCTTTCTCTCAGGCCTTGGATTCACTGGCCAACTGAGGCGTTTGTGTAAGGAGAACACTTCAGCCCAAGAAAAGTAATATTCTTGTCGGGAAGGCTTGAGGTCACGAATGCCAGTGGCATGGTCTCTTGGGAAGCTAAGAATGATAACAGCAGCATGGCTGCACGATACACAATCCTGCTCTAGATTGATTCACTCGATGTAACCAATATTATGGCCTCGATCATGTGGAGGTTGCAAGCTCCACAGCCTTGCACACAGTTAGATCATCAACCATTTGTAGATGATCGGCGTCATAAGGTTGTGCTGATCATGGACCTGTGTCGAATTTGCGGTTCCGAACAAGGGCCATCTACGCAGGGGAAGGCCAAGCTCCCGTTGGCCTCGAGTCCCAAGGTTGACGACCAAGTGAATGCCGACCGGAAACGCTCAACATAGCAGCAATGCGAGACGGTCGGTCTCGTTTATCAAACTGCAACGCGATCACGTCGATGACGGGGTCAGACGCCTACACAAACCCCTTGATGGCATCCCAGAATCCTTGGGGATTCTCACACATGGGCAAGTGCCCGGCCTCGGGAACAATCTTCAGGTCGAGCCCTTTCTCGCCAACGCCGGCCTTGAACCCTTCCATGGCCTTGACCAAGGCCCCCTTTCCATCTCCTTCTCCGACGACCAAAAGACCAGGAACGCGAGAACCTTTCATCTCCTCGCGCATGTTGTAATCCCACAGAGCCTGGCAGCCGTACCTAAAACCCTGGACGTCGTTGTCGGCGACCATCTCGGTCATCCAGCTTGCCACATTAGTCTTGGCAGTCATGGTGTTCGGGTGGAACCAGCGCTCGACTGTCGCGGCCGCCAACTTCTTGATGCCCGGGGTGCCGTCCTCGCCGACAGACTCTGCTACGGCGATGCGGTCCTTCCAGGCTTGCGTGTTGGCATCGGAGCTGGCCACGTTGAAGTCGCATGCTACGAATTTAGAGAGCTTGCCCGGGTACTTGAGCGCGAATTTGAGGGTAGTAGCGCCACCCATGCTAACGCCGACCAAGGCGTGCAGCTTCTCGATTCGAAGCCCCGATAAGAGAGTGGCGAGATCATCGGAGAGGATGTCGAGGGTCGACGGGACGGGTGGCTCCGGGACTGAATGGCGCCCTCGGAAGTCGTACCGCAGTATGCGGAGATCGGGACGAGCCTCCTTCAAGATGTTAATGAAGTCATCCCACATGTGCAATGAGGTCAGCAGCGAATTGCAAAAGGCGACTGTGGGGGCCTTGGGGTCGGCATTTCCTTCGAGGCGATATGGAATGGTGAGGCCGTCCTTGGCGTGGACGTATGACTGCAAGACCGGCTTTCCATCGTGAGGAGTTGTCTTCGTCTTTGCATCTGATGATATGAAAGCCTTCTCGGCAGGGAGCGCGGCCAGAGAGCTCAAATCCCTGGGACCAGGGCCAAAGACGTAGAATAGAGAGTAGGTCCTCCTATGCTTGTTGCCGATGACCTTTGCGAAGATATCTTCCCTCCATTTGGTACTTGTGGCGGCCTTGTACTCGGGCCCTCCCAACCCATTCTCCTTGGCATACTCGTGCAGGATGAGGAACTTCAATGGTGCGTTCTTGTCCAGGCTGGTCGCCGTCCTGAAGCGGCGGGTGCGCAGCCAGCCAGGCACCTTGGACAACATTGGGATGTGCTCCTCCTCGTACCACTTGTCCAGAGCCTGCTCAGCGCCCTCGAGGGCCGTAAGGGTGTTCTCGACAGCAACCAGGACCTGCCCCTCTGCCTCGGCGTCTGTGAGCTGCTCGATGGGCCGGAACTGGGAGGACTTCCGCTCGGACACCAGGTCGTAGAAGTAGCGGCTGACGGCGACCTCGCCGATTGTCTGTGCCTCTCGTGGGCTTCTGTTCTCGCGCAGTGAGAGATATGTTGGGGTGTCGAGGTGGGACATGGAGGTGACGTCGTAGGCGGCGAGGAAGTGCGGCTCCTGGGAGTCTGTGGCGGCGTAGCGCAGGCCGTTGGTGAAGATTTGTGGGAGACGAAGGCGGATGGGGCCGTGCTCGTTGTTATACCACTCGTGGAACTGGTCGAGGGACAGGCCCGGCTTGGGCTGCATAGTAACATAGAGCATGCCTGGATTGGACCCCATCTTGGTATGTGTGTTGGCGGGGTGGAAAGGCGCACTATTGAGTCGGACTTGAAGTTATCTGGATGGGACTTGGGCTCTTTGATGCCTATCTTTGGAGGGTAAATTCGTGTCGCTGCTGGAGAAGGAGTAGGTAGTAAGAGAAGGAGACGAGAAGGAAGGAGGTCCAGCAACAGCAAGCTAAGATTGGCGCAGCCGACCTGGCGATTTCGGAAGTCGTCACGGGAAATCGATCATGGCTCCCCACTCTCCGTCCCAGAGACGGACGGGTCGCCCACCGGCGTGTGGAGGTGCCATGGAAGCTGGTTTGTGCCGCGGTGCTAGGCCTCTGGCGCAAGGTTGGGATGGCCGGAACGGGGGACCAGACAGAAGCTCAAGCTCGATGCTGGGCTGGAGTTGCGGGACACACCGGGCAACCGCGGGGTAAGCATCCAAGTACCCCCAACCTTGGAAGTTACCCACTCATGGCACAGTGACCCGGCAAGCAGTGGCGGAAGAAGGTGTACCCGGACCCGTTGAGCAATGCGCCTGCCTTAGACCGAAGCAATGGAGCAAAGGGACAGGACTGGCGGAGGGCAAAGCAATCTTCCAACACCGCGCCATTCATGCTTTTATCTTATTCCGATCAGAAAAGCAGCCTTGCCCACCTCCGACCTCGCTACACGAATCATCATTTGGGAAAAGCTTGAGCCTACCTGGACAGCCCATGCAGGCTGCCAGGCTAATGGACGTCCCAGAAGATCGCGCCTTACGGACGACGGCGATCTGGACCGTGATATCAGACAACACAGCAGTTGATATGGTCCTTGGGGATTGCGAAGCTCCTCGCAGCTTTCGAGGCTCTTGCGGCTGAGAATCTGCCCTTGAGTGGCACATTGTCCTCAAGATGTGGTATCGGCATTGCCTTGGTGCATGTGGTAGGTTTGTTCGATGGAAGCCTGCGGAACATCGCCAATGACTGGATTGGTATGGAGGAGGCTGCAGCTATGGCGAGGCTACACATCTGCAACGAGCAAGAAGCTGTCTCAAAGACCACAAGAGCCGAGAACACTCTCAAGCAAAGGCAACACCTGAGCAGCCACTTGCCTTTGTTCACCCACTGAGGGTGCATTGTCATGTCTTGTCGTCCCTTGCTGTCCTTCAATGTTCCAATTGATGCAGCTGAGCAAGTGCTTTCTCATCTTTTCTCCACCAAGAGACCAAGGTTGAATGGTCTTTCGAGGCTGCAGCTGCCTGCTTGCGTTGCAGCTTGAGCACAAGGATGCTTGCTGGGTTTTCCTTATATTGCGTGTTTGCTGTGACTCCGGGCCTGGGCATCGTCGTCAAGACTGCCTTTGAGTCTTGTGCCTGCCTCTACCCTTGCAGCCAGCCCAGAGCCTCAGCCTCCTAGATATGGTTCTCTCCCTGAAACATGTTGTCTCTGCCATCTTTTCCACGCTCCCTTCAAATGTCTGCCTGTCCGAGGGCTACAGCTATCGATGCCTTCCCACACCAAACAAGACGACATCAACTTCCTATATGGTTCCCAGGGCCGCAAGAAGAGGCGCCAGCCATCATTCTGGGGCTGCAGACCTTGCAGACCAAGTTCTCCATCCAGAAATCACCTCTCTGGACAACGAACGCCTGCAAAGCCCAGTGAACCGTCTTCGAGCTCCGAGGCAGCACGCGAACGGAGCCCACCTCGACGAGCCAGACAGGCCCGCGGTAACCCAACTCCACCTGGCCGAAGCCGTCCCCCTACTGAGTACGATATCATGGACGGCGGAATGGGCCGACCTGACGACTGGCCACCCCCCATCGGCCACCAAGACTACCACTCCCCACCACTGCCATCCTCGGCCCGGGCCCGGGCCCGCGCTCCGTGGCCCATCATGCAACCCTTTCGCACACTTGTCGCGTTTGTCAAGCGTTGTCCCTGGGTTGTTGTCTCGGACCTTGGCTCGCCTGGCCAATCCGCCTCTGATGAGATCTACTACCCGTCAGTGCCACGCAGCCTGCTCCACGATACGGCCGTCTCCTTTGTCGTCAAGGACCACACTCGCCCAGACCTGCCAGAGTTCGTCATCTCGTGCCCGTTTGAGCATGTCGACCTCGTTCACCAGCTCCTCGCCCCAGATGGCTCGCGCCGCCAGCTCAGCGCCCGAGGAACGAGCGGCCAGCCACGAAATGGTACTCAGCTGAGGAGCATGCTGCTGGATGGCATACCTAGCATCGAGCTGACCTTGCACCTGGACGCGGGTGGAGGCGCGGGCGGCCCCAGCAGCCGGCAGAGACCGTCTGGAGGATGTGACAATAACAACGTTAAGGAGGACGGAGGCCAACACACGTGAGTTTCGTACGCGCATAGTGCTTCAAAGGCGCCTGCCTTGGCCACTGGCTCACAGCTCTTCACTTAGGACAGGTCGCCAATGAACGGGCCGGTTGGTATCACGGAATCGCCAGTGACCACCAACCCATATGCTCACCCGCCAATGGACGAGCCAGATGTCGAGAATCCGAGGTCAAGGGAGGATATACCAACGCCGTTCTCCGCAGTCACGCCACTGCGAGCCTTCATCACACCCCCATGGTCTTCACCACTTCCGTCTAGTTCTGGACAAAAGAGCGATGCGTCAATCTATGCCTCTCCGAATCCCTTGCAGGCCACGGTGGAAACGGCTCCTCCGACCCCTTGCATAGACCCTGTGAAAGTTGATCAAGATGATCCAGCACCGGTCTCGCTTGACGAGGGACGGGAGGAGGGAAATAAGGATCATACGGAGGGACATGGAGACCAGGGCCAGGATAGCACTGGTGGCATAGGAGAAACCCCGACGTTGTTTTACCTGCCGCCCAGCCCTGGACAGATACGGCGCGGAGAGCCGCTGACTGGATGGCTGTGCGAGCCCGAGTGGCTTCGCCACAGGCTCAGGGACTTGACGCGGGGGAACATGCAAGGAGATCAGTAGTGATGTGCAGGAGAGGTTGCATTTTTTCCCGTCAAATGAACTTGTCTACACGGGAAGCCCAATCTTGTAGGCAGCCGCAAGATGCTGCTTTTCATGTCTGCTTCCCTATCGATATCTTGCTGTCCCCAAGCCATCCTTCTCTCACTCCAGCCAGCGACTTTCAAGTCGTTCAAATAATGGCTTGCTTGGCCCAGGGCAAGGCCCTTTATGACCCAGCCCAACTTTGACTGGTCACCTCAGCTTACCCTTCGCGAGGGTATCATCTGTAGACTGGCTGTGGTATCGTCTCCTGCTTTCCTCTTCGTCAATGCGGCAATGACCAAACTTCTTCTACTCCCTGACAGACGCCTAAGCATTATTGTGGGCAACAGAATTGATGCAGTTCTTGCGCTGGGGCTTCGATGGCTCGGTTTTCTCTGTTGTATGAGGACAGACAGGTCAGCACAAACGTTGTCCTATCTTGTCCCAGCCCCTTTCATCACCCCGAGAGCGAGCTAGACTTACCTCACTGCTTCAGCTCCTCCTCGAACTCTTTCTTAAACTCGTCCCGCGCCTCCTCGGCTAGGCACAAGGCAGCGAACCGGACCAGCTTGACCCGGAGCTCCACATGCAGCTGCTTGGTCGTGGTGAGCAGCTTGGTCGAGGCCAGCCTGTTCTGGGTGCGCTCGCAGGCGGCCAGGACCGGTTTCATGGCGTCGAGGCGCTCGTCGAGCTCGTAGACCCGGTGGATGGCCCACGGCACCTTGGGGCCGAAGGTGACGCCCGGACGGTCCCGCGACTCCCATTTGGTCCCACGGGACATGCCCCCGTGCATCCTGATGACCCCCTCGAGCCCCTCGGCGTAGGCGGTCAGGTCGTTGAGGTGGGCTACGCACCTCGCGAGGGCCTGGTGGAGGTCCTTGCCCAAACCCGTCGTCCGCTTGAAAGATTCCTCGACCTTGCGCAAGGTGGCGTTCATCTCGGCGATGCTGCCTCGCATTGTTCGCGTCCGCTCGAGGGCCTCATCTTTGTCGAGCCACAGCGCGGGGTCCCTCCAGAACTGCTCGTACGGATCCTCGCCCTCTGCCCACTCGTGGGCCACGCTCTTGATCTTGCCGTCTGACTTGAGCTCCGCCACCCAGTCGCCGCCGTCCTCGTCCCCGTCGAGCCGCGCCTGCTTGCGCTTCTTGTGGACGTCGTCCCACCCGTTCAAGCGGTCGATCTCCTTCTTGTAGGTCGCGTACGCCTCGAGGATCTGTTCGACGCTCAGGTCCAGGTTTCGCTGGGTCTCCTGGCCTAGGGGCGTCAGCCAGCTCTCGCCCGCCTCGGGGATCCCGCTGATGAACATTTTGTCCTTCACGCTGTCAAGTTTCTCGGGCTCGTTGTGGCCGGGGCCGAAGATGCGGTAGGCGAGCCGCAGGCCGGGCGAGGTGTCGGGGTAGACGACTGTTGGGTCCCGGTCGGTCTCCTTGTCTTTATTGGGAGTCATTTCGATCTTATCTGTGGGCTATTAGTTGGGAGATTGAGAATACGAGATGTGAAGGCGTTGTTGATTGTGCAACTGCTTTCAAAGATGGCTGTAGCGATGGTATCAAGGGAAACTGTGAATTTGCATTGTGTTACTAAAAGAAACTAGCAAAGTGGTGGGATGGATGGGGAGCTTTCAAAGGAAGCGCTTTCCCGTCGGTGCTTGCTTTCGAGTCTTCGATTCCTATTGTTCGGATTGTCCCAATTGGTCGAGGAGGGGGTGAGATTGTCAAGTCTCATCCAGTCTTTTCCTTGAGCATTGTCAATACGCCCAACTGCGATTGTTCCCCCAAAGAATGTTGATGAGCAGCTCACCATAATTAGCTGCAAGTTTTCGAGCTATCAAACTCAGACTATCCCATGATTTGTGTTTTTCCTAAGCGGTCGAAAAGTGCTTTCCCATGCCTCTCGTGGTCTCTCAATGCTGCTGTGTTTTTCGTTCGTCTCTGTGGGACTCTCAGTCAAGATTGTGAAACTGGAAAGGGTTTACATGCAGAGTCTGTTGATTTTAATAGTAGGCTGTGATTATAATTGCCCCCAGAAGTCTTCCCAAGGTTTCCACGGATGCTTGAAAACTTTGAAGCTTCATGTTGAATCTCAAGTCCAGCGACCAGTCGACGCAATGCTACAGGTCTCATGTGGCAAAGTTTTACAAGCGAAAATTCCAATCTTTTGATTTTGTTACATGAATAAGCAGAGAATCCTTGCTCTCAGATAGCGATCCTATAGAGTTTCTTCTCATCAGTTTTGCAGGGAGACAAGTGCTTGTGGCGATGGCTGAGTAGAAACGAGCAGACCTCAGCAAGTTGCTTGTCAAGTAGGATTTTTTCTTCTTTTCCCACAGGACGACGGAATAGTATTGGAAGTATGGCCGGTGCAAACAAATTGATTTGGAAACTGGTACTCCGTACCTTGGTAGTCTACATGATCGAAACTCGGGTTGATGTCGGAAGTAAATGTGCACTTTGAGTGGAGAGGCAGGAGCATGTCAAGTCAACCAACCCCCCTTCCGCCCCCGAACCCTGCTCCGGAGCAAAGTCTTGAAGTTTAGCTGACCCTGGCCCCTGAGGGGTGCCGAGGAGGTGCGCATGGTTGGCAGGGGTACGTACCTGATGCAAGACGACGTCAGGTCACAGCGTACCTGGCTGGCGGTGGTGGTATCCGGTACCCACAGGAGGCAGGACGCAACCTGACTGGCCGACTAGACAGGTCGATCCCCCAGGTGGCGTGCCTACATTGCATCGTCGAGGTTCTAGACTGGCCTTCGAGAATGGATCTGCACTCACCTTGCACCTTAACGGAGCACAGTACACGTACATGGAGTGGCTGACTGACTGGCGGACTGGAAGAGTCTGCAGGTGACCTATTGTTTGAGTTGGAGGTTGGATTGATAGGCACTGTGGTGTCGGTCCGTCAGACCGTCCTGCTGGTTCTGTTGGTCCCCACGGTACCTTCTTTCTTTGTTTCCGGCCGTCTGAATACTTTTAAGGCAAAGTACAGAGTACCAAGGCGTGCATCTGCTGAGGGAGACCCAAGTCTGGTTACAAACCCCCTACGTAGGTACGTACCTTTGTATTCGGGTACCTACGGCCAGAGAGCAGACAGGCAGGGGCAGGCGGTTGTCTCGCAGGGACCAAGGTACCCGGATCATCAAAGTCAATGCAGACGGATCCCACGCAGCCACACTGGTAAATCACTACGTCGAGCCGCCACGGGCAAAAAATGATGCTGGTCACTTGCTCATCATTTGCCCCTCTCATTCACGCTACTGGAGACGCCGCTATACAGTAACTGCGTAGGTGTTTTATAATGTATGGTAGGTACCATGGTGAAGAGCATGCAGAGATACTAGAGTCAGGAAGGCGCAAACAGGCCCGGACCGAGTGACGTAATGTGTGCCCTGGCACACAACCTCACCTCAGGGTCCAGCTTTAGCCTTGGTCTTGCAGCCGGGCAGTCTGTCTAGCAGCCTGGGAGCACCCGCCCACACTGCAGTCAGTCTCGGTCTCAGTCTCAGTCTCGTCATCGTCACCGTCGTCGCCAGACTCAACCGCAGCCGTTGTGTATGTCCGCCAGTCCTATGTGCAAGCCGTCAGTTGTCAACAATCCGCCCTCTCAGCACCCACACGCCAGCCACCCTGTTGGATTTAGACCAGATCCCCGCTTGGCTGTCTACACTGTCCAGAGGGATGGACGAGAAGAGACGGATCAAGTAGCTGCCCGTTCAAGGAATCAATACCCACAAACCGCCGAAGTCCCTGTGACAAGGATACTTGTTGTCGCCGCTGCTACCACTTCCAACGCAACAAGTCGTCACCGTTCGAGGACTCCCTCCTGGCGCTGCACAACGCTGCACCGCCAGTCAAAGTCCGCCATCTCGCTGCCGGGGACTCTCAGGGCTCCACGAAATCGTGGGGACGCCTGCTCAGCAAGTCACCCATGCAGGACCCCGACTTCGAACAGCTTGCCAACGCTGGACTGTCTGTCTCTGACCTCAACTCCGAGTACCTGACCCGGAAGGACTGGTGAGTGACTTCGGCCCACCTGTGCCTGTTCTGGCTTCTTTGTCCTTGAGCAGCTGGCTCTCGCGTGGGTGTGCGAGCCCACACGAGGCTCCTCACCTTCCTTCTCTGTTGCCAGATACACACAAGACTGGGTAGACTGGGTAGTCAGCTGACTTCCCCATAGGTCCAAGACTCCCCTTGGCCCGCCGCCGGAATGGCCGCAGTCTCTCACCTCCTACGTCAATCTCATCAAGGCCTTGCCTCATCCCGCTGCCGTATTCTGGGGCTCGCACCTCTCGCTCGTCCACAATTTTGCTTGGGGCGCCGCCGCGAGCTATCACGATGGACAGGGCCAGTCCGCTGCGGATCAATACCGAGGGGAAGCTCGCAGCGCCCTCCAGTCAGCAATCACTGGCCGCACGGTCAGGATAGGTAAGTGCTCCTGTCAAAGCCCCGCCAGATGTGTTTGCCCTGGCCCTGGCCCTGACCCTGGCCCCATGGCTGGCTCGCAAGACATCGGTGCCAGCCACGAGCTGGCTGACAGAGTTTCACGCACAGCTGGAGACCTTTTCTCCCCGAAAACTCGTGGTGGGTCCTTTGGCGCATCCATGGTCATCTGCCCTCTGCTTGACGACAGGGGACATCGACAAGGCGCATTTGCGCAATCACTTGACAGCCCGTCCTCACAACGCTCGCTCGACAATGAGCTCCTAGGGCATGGCTCCGATTCCGAGTCCCTGGGTGACAGACATAGTCCTCAAAACAATGACTTCCTCGACAAGACAGAGGAAGACCAGGATGAGATTCTCAGCAAGGCCCTACCGCCTGGTCCCCTTGACCAGCATGGCGGCTTAGCTGATGCGGTCTCGAGGCATGGCCACATAGACCTAAAGCAAAGCCAGCTTTTCCAGCGCTTTTCCGAACTACTGCCCACCGGTCTCGCCATACTGAACCATAATGTGAGTACCTAATCCCTCCGGCTCCCATTCACCCCGGGACGTGGTGACAGCTTGACTTGATGGAGGCAGATACTGACAGGAGCACTTAGGCTGAGGCTGTCTTCGTCAACGACCAATTCTTCAGCCTAACAACAAAGAAGTCGTCTCGTGAGTTCCGCTCCTGGCCCGAGAGCATCGATCCCCGCGACTATGAGCGGGTCATGTCAGAGTATCGTGAAGCGTTCAGGGAACGGAGGGACGTCAAGGTCGACTTTAGGTGTGTGTCCGGCGATGAAGCCGAAAGAAACGACCCAGATCAGCCCGAGGACGATGAGTGGCGCATGTTCCTGCTCAGGCCCCTGAATTCTACTCGGAATTCCGGTTACATCTGCGCCGTCGTGGACATCACTGAACTGAAGACGGCCGAGCTGGCACAAGAGCGTACGGCGCTCGACGCCAAGGACCGCAAGCAGCAGCAAGAGCGCTTCATCGACATGGTCTCCCACGAGATCAGGAACCCTCTCAGTGCCGTCTTGCATCTCGCTGAGGAAATCAAAGAAACGAGCAAGGCCATGGAGGGTGGTGTGCCCCGTCCTGAGCAGGTTGCAGAGATAATCGATGCAGCGGACACCATCTTGGTCTGCGTGTCACATCAGAGTGTTCTTGTTGATGACATCCTGAACTTCTCAAAGTTGGACAGCGCCATGATGTCGCTTGCTCCCAGCGTGTCGCAGCCAAAATGGATCCTCTCTAAGCAGCTGAAGGTGTTCCAAGCCGAGCTGAGGAACAATCGCATTGGGTTCGAGTACGCCCTGGATGTTTCCTTCATCGAACATGCGGTCGACTGGGTGGTGGCAGATCTCGCACGTATCAAACAGGTGCTTGTGAATCTCATGACCAACGCTATCAAGTTCACTTCGAAGACGAACGGGGAGAGGGGCATAACAGTGGCGGTTGGCGCATCTATTGAGAGACCCAAATCGTATCCACCAAATGTGGTTTTCTTCAACGATTACGAGGAAGATCGAGACCAGACCCGGTCCCCAGAATGGGGCGATGGTCCAGCGTTGTACCTAATGGTCGCCGTCAAGGACACAGGGATTGGCATTTCTGCGCAGGATCAAGCGAGGCTGTTCGAGCGCTTCCGGCAGGCGACGCCCAAGACATCTGAGAAGTATGGAGGTTCCGGCTTGGGCCTTTCAATATCGAGAAAACTATGCCAACTACATGGCGGAGACATAGGCGTAGGCTCCAACGAAGGACAAGGGTCTACATTCGGCTTCTATTTCAAGGTTCGCCGCGCGTCACCACCGGCCGATGAAAGCCCCCACAATTCAGGGAGGAGCACGCCCGTGAGGCAGATTTCTTCAGAAGACATGCTGTCGCGGCCGCGTCTGCCAAGCCGCCCACAATCACACAGAAATGCAATTGGGAATATCGACAAATCCACCAGGGGCGAGGGCTTGGACAGGGAAAGAGATGGCGGTCCGATGAATCGTAACATCTCAGACAAGCCGGGACTCGAGCGAGAAAAAGATACAAACCCCACGTTAATCGTGCCAGTCGAGCGTGTAGCTTCCACCTTCCATGGCCCATCAGGGACGGAAGGGGTTTCTGGGCCGCAGGGCGCTGCCAACGCAATCGAGCAGCAAAAACAAGAAAAGCGTGCCCTGCGTGACACAGTGGACTCTGGACCTGATGGGAAGGCAATAGATTCAAAAGACAAGAAAGAGGTGCAATCGCGAGCCCAAACTCAGACGAGAAGAGCGTTGCTGCTTGTCGAGGACAATCTGATCAATCAGAGGGTGCTCAAGAAGCAATTGCAGGTGAGGATCTTCCCGCTAAACATGAGCTTTTTGATCATGTGTTCCCATCGATTTTCACATGTCCTCGATTGATCACTGACATGAGCTCCGCGCAGAACCATGGATTCGAGGTCTTCACGGCCAATAACGGCCAGGAAGCCGTCGACGCCGTCGTCGACCGGGCCAAAGGACATAGTGGCATGACTTCCGGGGCTCAATCACAAGAGGATCATGACTATTTCTCATGCATTCTGATGGATCAAGAGATGCCGGTCAAGGACGGAAACACGGCAGCCCGGGAGATCAAGGACTTGCAATCCAAAGGCGAGGTTGGCAGGTCACCCATCTTGGGTGTCAGTGCGAATGTGAGGGAGGAGCAGACAAAGCTCATGAAAGAGGCAGGCATGGATGACGTAATCAGCAAGCCATTCAAGGTTAAAGACCTCGTCAAGAAAATTGATAGCCTGGCAGAAACATTCGACGACGAAAAGAAATACGGCCAAGGACGGGTGTAGGTTATAGGGGTAGAGTTGCGTAGGTATGGAATGGTCGAGGCACAGAGGGCTCTGGCAAGAGCTGCGCCGTGTTGGTTGTTCGGCGGTCTACCAATGCCAATTTAATTCATGAAAAGTAAAAATCTCATTGTCAGGACCCTCCCATGAATGCAATGTTCTACATCGTTTTGAACGCCTGATTACATCTCGTTGCCGTTGGGATCCAGCATGACCCCAGAATCATATGACACCATTACTATGAACGACACAACCGGGGTCGGATTCCCCGAGAAGGTGATGATAACCCCCATGGCGCCCTGTCCTTGGTCCACTGCTGTGACATGCTTGGGGAGCGCTATGGGATAATTTGACATCCTCGCGTCCAGCACCTCGTTTGCCCGTGCCTTTGCCGCGGCGGCAGACACGTAGCTCCCGATGAGCTGCATGTCCTTCACGCATATGCCGTCGCCGGGCCTGGGCGACTGGGACGGCTGGCCGGCGGCGTCAAGGAACGGCTCGCTGGAGATGACCCGGTACACGGGGCCGGGCAGGGCCCGTCTGAGCTGGGCGTCATTCACGCGCAGCAGCTCGACCTCGACGAAGTACTCTGGGATTTCGTCTATGGGCCCCCGGGCGTGGCAGAACTGGTTCAGCAGCCGGCCGTTCTCCGTGACGGCGTTGAAGACCTCTGTTGCCTCGGAGGACTCGGCGAGCCGTAGGCGCAGGTTGGGAAGTGCGGCTTCAAGGATGTGGAACGGGCCCGAGATGGCGATGTCGTGGATCGCGGGGATGGATGTGCGGAGGTAGTAGACTTCGTCCGAGTCTGGCGGTGGGCTGATGGCCACTGGGGGTCTCATCCGGACGTTTGCTCTTGAAGCCATTGTGCGAGAGACGAGGGATTGATTTGCTGTAGAGATAGACTGTTCCAAGTTGGGCAGAGCATAAGAGATTCTCCTGGGACATTCGTAAGTCCTGGGACCAATTTGAATGAACTCAGAATGAACTCAGGCACAGTGTCGGGCCCCGCGTTTCCATGTCAACTCACCCCTTGCGGATCAGGCTGTTTCGGTGTCTACGAGCTGCTCCACGGTGTGAACGGCGCCTGCAGTTTTGCTAACATTTTTGCACAACTTTCACCAAGAAAAGATTACTTGACAGGGTTGCATCGCCCACTCTGCATATCATATCATCATTAAAGGAGACGAGGCATATTGTGTAGTCACAGTAATCGAGTATCCTCAAGAAACGCTAATTGGGAATATCCATACCATCTTTGCTCAGATTAAACTCTTATTTATAGGCTCCAATGTAGAGATTTTCAACTGCAACTTCACCTAAGTGAGAAGATTTCTAAACAATTCTACTGTCTCCCTAGGTCTTGTCCCGGCCTAAGTGGCACTATCACCAAGCAAAATGGAGAAGGAATGAAGTAAACACTAATAATATGGTAAAGACCAGTCTCGATGCCGTTCCGACAGTTCTCGTTTAAGGTAGGAAATATTATATCTTAAGATCACTAGTTGTTGTCCTCATTAATTCTGGGGAGGCTCCTTAGTATTATACCGAGTATTCCAAGCAACAAGATAACGTCCCCGGCCCAGATTTGCCGCACCCCCTGGTCTGCCGCACGGGATTCTCGGTGCAAACGCACCTTAAGATACCCACCTTTTAAACACGTATTATTAATTCTATACTAATTCTAAAGATACCCACTTTTAAATAATATAAATAGTAATTTTTATATTATATAATAAAAAATGATATATTAATTTCTGCTATTTATAAGATTTTAAATAGAGTTTTAAAATAAAAAGTTAATATTTATTAAGATTAATAAGCAAATCTCTTATATTTTATAACAGCTATATTTTAATATATTTTTATATAAAATAATATATATAAATTTTATATTAAAATTAAATTATTTATTAAAAAATAGTTAAAATATAATATTAACTTCTTTTTATATAATTTATTTTTATATAAATATATATAAATAAGTTTTATATTTTTTATATAAAGTTTTTTTAAGGAAAACTATTATATTAAAATATTATTATTAAATAAATAATTTTATATATAATAATTAAATCTTATATTTAATATTATATAAATAATTTAAATATAAAGAAATAAAAATTCTTTTTAATTTTCTTAATTTAATAATAATTAAAAAGCAAATCTAAAATCTATTAGTATTACTATATAACCTTCTAGTATTCCTTAACATTTAAAATAATTCAACTTTAATATTTCTTTTATATATAATAAAAGCTAAAATATTTTATTAAATATTTTATTTATCAAACGAGTATAAATCTCTATAGGGGTTGAAAATATGGTGTTAATAAGTATTAATTCGGATTTATTATAGTGGGTTGAAAAGTGGGTGTTTGTGTGGGAAAGGCGCGGCAAATCGGGGGGTGCGGCAAATCGCAGCCGGGGACGTTAGCTATTATAGTACTTATAATATTAAAAGCTATAAACCTTAAGATATTTAATATATTAATAGTAGGACTTAGTAGCCTTTTTTTAAAGGCTTAATAATTTATAAAATTAGCTTAAAGATAAAATAAGAGATTTATATTTATAAAAATAAAGAATATATTTATATATAATTATATAATATATAATTAATATTTAAATACTTAAATTACCTTTTTTAGCTAATTTTTTAATTTATCTAACTTTTTATTTATTTAATTATTATTTTCTTTAAATAATAATTAAGATTTTAAAAAAGCTAAATTAAATAAAAATAGATAATATTAATGAGTATTATTAAGTATTATTTAAAAGTTAATTTAATATTCTTTATATTCTTTAAATTAAATAGAATATTTTATTTACATAATTATTACTTTAAAAATATAAAGGTTGCTTTAAAGGTATCAAGGTTATTTTGAAAGATGATTGTTGCTTTGGTGGAAGGTATTTATTTGGGGGTATATTTATGGATGTATCTTCCGTTTTTATAGATCCGAATCTCTGCATTCTAAAGATAATCAGCTTTACTTCTTAAACCTCCAGCAGCACGGGAGCATCTCTTCATCTTTATAAACAAAATCAAAAAACATGTTCATCAAGGCTTTTATTTTAATTCGCGCAATGTATATCATTTTGGACTTGCTATAAGCTTTCAAGATCTTGGGTGTTGTGATGCGGTCTGAGCTGCCGCTTTTGTGATTAGCTGCTTGATAACGCTCGTGTGCTTGCAGCCCTGGCTATCCCCTTCTGCTTTCGTCAGGGCCTACACATCCTTGCCTACGCCATGCTTCCCCAGAAAAACTCAGCTCCAGACAGATGTCTGAAAGGGAGCACCCCCCCGGGGGGGCATACAGCCCCATCTCGAAGCCGAGCGTAGTCTCCCAAAATGATTGGACTTGCTGCGGTAAGTAATACCAGCAGCTGCGGGAGAATGTTTTCTAGCTGTCTGCTTTTGCTCCGTCGGTCGGCCAGACCCGGCCAAGAATCCTAGCAATGCCAATCACAAGACCAATGACCGCGTAGTGTGCCACCACCACCATTACGCAGAGGGCAGGGCGCCCGAGCCCCAGGCCTGCCACCAGCGCAGCCGACAAGACGCCGGCCAGTCCGACAGAAAGACATGCCTTTGTCGAGTCAAGGACGAGGATGTCCTTCCAGTAGAGCGGGGAGAGCGCGATGGTTTCATCGATGTCGAGTGGGTGGAGCCACGCGAGGCGGCTCCGCGAGGGCATCGTCTCTTCCCCTGGAGAGTTGATCATCTCCAGATGCGCTTGGCACTTGGTGGTGGAAGGCCCCGGGGTTATCGCAAATAGTCTGCTTGTCTTCTGATCGAGACTTACATATCGAGTAAGAGACTCTTCAGTGACCCTATCTCTGTTTAGAATCCAAACTGTGTCAGCCCCAAGTCGAGCGAGACAAAGTCGTGAATCGGACCCAAGTGGCTAAATCCGGTAACCCACCGTCCGGGACCGGCCGAACTGAGTAACATCCGGGCATGCAATCGCTGTCATTATTTTCTTGTGTACGAGGGGGGGGGGGATATGTAAATGATAGGTACGGAGGTGTTCGGCAATCCGATCTTGCGCCACCTGATTGGGTGTCGAGCTCGATGCCATCACACCAGGTAGAGGCCCTTACCAACAAACAGGGGCGTATGCGACTCCAAGGGCAAAATGATATGAGAACTGAGCCGCATCGAAGGCACAGAACATTTCATACCGACACCTTGTTCCTAGCTACATAGTTTAGTCCTTACGTAGGTACTTCAGATGGTATAGATGTATGTATATTACTCTAGAACTGATTCTCTCCACGGGCATCTATCCATCCCCAAGGTCACACACGGCTCAGACATCAAACTTCTCCCCAATGAGCTTCTCGCTCACCTCCCAGAGCCGATCCGCATCCTTCTCGCTCTTGCAATACTCATTGGTATCCTCTTCGACATGACAATATTCCAGATGTTTGCCAGAAGATGCTGTGTATATCGCTTAGTATCAAAACAGCTACTGTAGTCGGGAGTCGGGCACTCAGGGGGGATCTCACCTCGGAGGCTGGTATCGAGAAGAGCCCACACAGCGGTGGCGGCGCCTTGCTGAAGAGACACTGGGACCTGCTCGGCCAAGTTTCCTTGCGAAATGTCAGTTCCATTCTTTTTCAGACCACTGGGTGATCAATGCGACTGCGATGTTGAACGGGAATCAGTCATTGAAGGTGGATATGGGCCCTCACCATTGGATCTCTCGGTAGCAAGCTTAAAGCCCTCGGCGAACCACTCCTGGTCAACAGCAGAGTTCGGGGCTAACTGCGTCTCCAAAACCACTTTTCAAATCTGTCAGCGTCATCAAAATCTTCTGGAATCAACTCTTGCTTACACCCGGGATGGACCGAGTAAGAGGCGACACCCAGCTTCTCGGCCCGCTTGGCGAGGGCCAGAGAGAAGTGGACATTGGCGAGCTTGCTGCGGCCATACCCAACCCAACCGTGGTATGTCTTGCCGTCCTGTGTGCTACTATCAGTGACTCCATTTCGTCTGGAGGCTAGCTTGGTGAAAGACGAGAATTGGGGACTAACATCAAAGTCTACATTGTCCCACTCCGGGTCACTAAGCATGAACCCACGACTGGTTACGTTGACGACCACGCCGCGGACCTTGGTGACCTCGGGCAGCAGGAGTTTTGTGAGGAGGAAGTGGCCGAGGTGGTTGACCTGGAACTGCAGCTCGTTCCCGTCGACGGTCTTGGTGTAGGTCTTGGTGGCCATGACACCCGCGTTGTTCAGCAGCCCGTCGATGCCATCGGGGGCGGCCTGCTTGATCTCGCCCGCCGCCTTCCGCACAGATGAGAAGTCTGCGAGTTCGAGGTGTACGTAGGTGACTGCGATCGTGGAGTCGATCTCGGACACCTTTTTGATCACGGGCTGGATCTTGGACTCGGAGCGGCCGGCCAGAATCAGCCGCTTGGGGCTGGCAGACGCGAGGGCATAGACAGCTTCAGCCCCTAGACCGTTAAAGCTGGGACCGGTGACGACAACTGAACAAGATTCATAGTTTAGCACCCATGTGTCCCCGCACCAGGGTCTGAGATGGGCCGACTTACACGTCTTTGCTCGCGCATTGTCACCGAATTTCTCGATGACCTGGTTGGTAGTCGTGTCGATGTTGAATGTGGCCATGATTTTTGCTTGCTATTGACGCTTCAATTACACGAGAGACTTAATACGGCATGCGATTGGCAAAGAAGAAACCCAGGCTTGCGGCCTCCTAAGTAGCTACGTTTGATGCGGGCAAGAAGTAAGCAGCCAGGAGCACACTGGATGTATTCCGTGCTTATCTCCGAGGCGGCCGCACACAAAAAGTCCACTTCAACCTCAGCTCAAGCCGTCTCTTTGTAGAAGTGGGGGTGGCGCTCGCTTGGGTACTTTTGCCCGCGTCTTGAAGCCTGGTATGAAGTGGTTTGGGGGCGGTGGGAGTGCGTGGCACGACCTCAGGTCGTACAGACCAGACTGCCAAGGATTTATATGTCACCTGTTCAACAAAGCACGTTACAAAAGATTCCGGGGGCTTCTCAAAGAAGCATTGGCCGGGTGAAAGGACCCGGTGCGGGATTCGTGCAACAGTTCCTGCATGCGAACTTCCTGGCTGAAGCTGACCGGTGACTACTCCTTTGCGACATTTGCCCGGAAGTCAGTCGAAGCCTGCTGCAATGTCGTAAGCCTGAGGTTTTCCTCCCCGAGCCAGAAGCGGCGCAGATCCGCGAGAGGTTCCTCAATCTCGGTACACCGGTTGCCAATCGTCAGCAGCACCCGGCCGTTCCACCGCTCCTCCTGGAACAGGGCGCAGGCCTCGGTCTCGCGCCCGTACACCTGCACCTTGCGACCCTGCATGGCAGTGGCCGAGTGCACCAGCGCCAACCCTACGAAGTGCGATGAGCTCACTGGCAGGCCCTGCCCCACGATGGCCGAGGCGTACTCTTGGGGCAGCATGCCCGTGACGGTCGCAGCCGGGGCGACGGCGTTGATGGTGATGCCGTCCTGGGGGGCCAGTGAGCGCAGCGCGCGGACCAGGCCGACGGTGGCGGCTTTCCCCGCCGCCAGGAGAGGTAGGGACTGCTCGGGCGCATATGCCGTCGAGCTGGTTGTGATGACGATGCTGCCGGCCGTCCCGTGGGCCCGCATCGTGGCCCAGGCCAGTTTGACGGTGCTCAGCACCCCGAACACGTTGATCCGCAGGACGTCGTAGCTTGGCTCCTCGAGCTTGCTGATGTCCGTCTCCTCGGGGGAGAGGAAGTCTGTTGCCTCGATCATGCCGGCGTTGGCGAAGACAAAGTCTACCCGGCCGACCTGTTCGAAGACACGGCGGAGGTCGGGCCAGGCTCGTATGTCACAGGCGTGGAAATGTAAACCCTCTGCCTTCTCTGGTAAGGATTCCCTGTCTGGGCTGACGACGTGCACTGTAGCCCCCTTCGCAAGCAAAATATTGACCGCTCCGAGCCCGATGCCTGAGCTGCCACCTGTGACTGCAGCTTCAGCATAATTACAACCCCGTGCTGGGAGGGAGAAGGCTCAAGTGCCCGAAATACGCTTACCCGTTACCAGAGCCACTTTCCCATTCAAATTTGGAATCTTGTCTTCATCAAGTTGGATGGATGACATCTTGAATTCGTTGGCTCGAGGATTGAGTCAATGTATCAAAGGGTTTACCAAATCTGATTTTCACTTGCCCGGGTTTTTTCTTCACTACCTACGTAGTCTACCAACAATATATATCAGGGGCTCAGGAACGCCCTCGGACCATTTCCTATTAGGGACGACAGGGAGTTCGGCAGAGCTTTCAGATTATACCTAACCTGGAGAACCCACTGTAGACTCCGATTGAAGCCGCCACGGCTCTATCTCATGATCCTTTCACCTGGACCTTACTACCTCCCGTCCCCGCGTCTGTTCGTACCAAATCAAGCACCCGGGCTGGAACAAGTGTCTCCCTAACTGATTGAGATTCCCCTCAATGCAGGCGGCCTTGTAGTAGATCAATCCAGCCTTCGACGGGCCGTAACCATAAGAGCCGGCTTTTGCCATAAAGTGTACATTCGAGACTCGACATGCCAGTCCAGGGACTTATCAACCAACTCCAGGTCGTATGTCCAGATGAGTTTCGCCAGAGTTGTCTTCATTTCCAGCCAGGCCAGACTGCCTCAGAATCAGTATCACGGACACCCGTACCATCTCCATACACACACAGCACAATGAAGATTGACTCACTTCCGGCCCAGACAACCTCTCGACCCTAGAGAAAAGGGCTGGCTGGCTTCCAGCAGGTCGTGCGTGGCACCGGACTCCAGCCATCTCTCAGGCTTGAAGGAAAAGGGCTCATGAAAGTTGGCCTCGTCCAGGCCAGCTGCCATGGGGCTTGTGGACACAACAGTCTGTGCAATTTTCTATCGCGTCAGCCACTCCTCAAGGTCTAATTTCGGTACGCTTTGCAACTAAATCTGTGGCTTGAAGGGCTTGCGGAAAAGCTTTGGGGTCAAGTTTGCGTACATCCTGATGCAAGAAGTGCCCATCCACCGTGTCCCCTCCCTGCGGGACCAAGCGCGGCAGAGAAAACGGCAGCGGCGTGTACATGCGCATGCCCTCGGCGATGGTGGCGTGGAGGTACGGCAGCGACTGCGTCGACGCGTAGTCGACGTGCTCGTAAGCCGTGAAGGCCGAGCGGACCTCGCCGGACAGCGCCGCCCACGCCGCGGGGCTCCTGAGCAGGTAGTAAGTGATGGTGGCCAGGGCCGTGGCCGTGGTCTCGCTGCCGGCCAGCACGAAGTCGGACGCGTGCGCCGCCAGCTGCAGGGTCGAGACGGGCTCCTCGAGGTCTGGGTCGCTCCTGTGCTCGAGGATGCGGGTCATGAAGTCCTCCCGATCGGTCACACGGTCGATGCGTCTTTTGGGATGTCAGCAGCTTTGCTTCGAAGCCAGGCACACCGCCGGCATGTGGAACAGCTACGTGATTGAGCACTCACCGCTGGACCAGCTCGATGGCCATCTCCTCGTTCTTTTGAGTATCACGAATCAGGGCGGCTATCTTCCCTGGGAACAAAGTCTTGATCACCTTTCCAGCGCTGGGAAATCTCTTGAAGGTGTCTGCGAGGGCACCCTGAGTCAACGCGCCGAGGGTGACTGCGATCCACGGGTGCGGTTCCGCTGCAACAAGACACGGATCAATTTCTCACCATTATGACCTTGCTCGGATGAACTCACGTGTCTCCATGGCTTGGAATGTTTCTCCAAACGCCAAGTCACCAATAATGTCAAACGTCATCATCTCGTAAGCGTTGGTGATGTCAAACCCTCCTTTACCCAGGGCGCCTCTAGACCCGACAATATCCACAAACCGGTCTATTGTCTTCGCAACCAAAGTCTCCTGCTTCTGAAGAGATTGTGAAGAGAAGGCGTGTGACAGCAGCTTACGCATTTTCCCGTGGACCGTCGGGTCCCGCTCGCTCACGATGGAATGCACTCCACGCCCAGCAAAGCTGCCCTCGTCGTAGAAGGCGCTCTTGATGAAGGTCTTGTGGCCCTGACGGAGCCCGTATATGTCTTTCCATGACTGCACCGAGTTGAAAGATATTTCGTTGGGTGCGATTCGTACGACGGGACCTTGAGGACGTTGAACCGTGGATTAGCCGGATATCCTCGTGTCACTGTGTAAAATGTGAAACCACGCTTGCCATATTTTCTATGCAGCTGCAGGATCTTGTACGGCTGGCGGCCCCCTAGGAACCAGAAGGAATATGGTGCCTGTGCTAGCAATTCAGTATCCTCGTGGCAGCGACTGCATTCTCGTTTGGCGATGAAGTGTCTTCGGTCGCTCTTACATTAGTCACTGCCGCGAAAGCAGGTCCAGGATATCGCGAGAGTGGATGCAAGTAGAGATTGTATAGCGCCTTGTATGTCCAGCTAACGGTCACCTTGGAGGAAGGTCATGTTATTCGCAAGTCCGTTGGATTGAATATGACCCGGGGGGCAGAGGTGGGCGGTGGGGGGGGGGGGGCTGGGAAGACAGGCGACACAAGACAGCAAAAGCCATACCACTGTAAGGGCTGCAACAAAGAGACCTATCACTTTAGAGGTATCCATGGCCACAGAACCCTTGTTGAGATGGGTGGGGGGCGAGGGGTGTGGATGAACTTGGAAGAACCAAAGATGGAATCAAACTGGCCGATTTGACACTTGGAAGGGACGGGCCGCTGTGGTAAACCTTGAAGGACAGATTTATACGCGCGGAGGCCGGCTGGCCTCCCGATTCGCGTAATCTCACAATCTCCTAACTGCAATGGGTAATCACCGACCTGGCACTGTTCAAATAACACCGCTAAAATTGAGTGGCTGCTTGACTATCTGGTATTCTCTATAGTGTCATTTAGTTCGGGGCGGTAATAAGGAGAAGGCTTGTGTCATGATCCCGTCCGTGACGGCCAGGCGCCTAGCCATGGTGTCCGAGTTCATCCACTGCGATATCTCGTCGAGCTGCTTGAGAAGCGCACGGAGCCCGCAGAGCTGCAGCTCCAGCAGCCCGAAAAGCACGGGGCGGAGCTCCTCCCACGACTCGACCTCGTAGCTACCGAATCCACAAAAGACGTTGCTGCAAGGGACATCGAGGCTGCCAGCGGCCGGGGCCTTCTCCCCCAGCTGTGCCACCACGCGGAGGCACATCCGCGCCAGCTTCTCGGCGAGGAACGTCAGCACGATCATGGTCTCGATGGACCTCGCGCAGCCGTTGCAGTCCAGCGCAGCCTTGCCGTGCTGCAGGGCCTCCTTGTTGGTGGCCAGGACAACGTCGAAGTCATAGGCGGAGACGGCACCGCTGTCGTCGGCGGCGGGCTCGCCCAGTATCACCTCGACCTCGTCCATGAGGACAATTATGCGATGGAGGCAGAGACACGGTGTTGAAGAATGGGTATCGCTCGAGACGTGAGTGAAGCCATACAGACTATCTGAGATAAGCTGCTCCTGCTCCTGCTCCTTCTCATGATGCTGCTGCAGATGCAATTCCTGCGTCTTAGAAACAGTGCAGTCGGGGCTAAGCTCGCTTACTGGTGGGTTCTCAGATGTCGATGCCTGTGAGCTTGTGGGGATCGATGGCTGAACTTCACGTTTTGAGCTTGCACCCGGAGTCATCAGGTCCGAGGAGAAAATGGATGTGTCACCTCCGGTAGCCCCCAAAAAGTCATCGAAGTGGAAGGGCGATACCATAGCCCCTTCGCCAAAACCACAGCCATCAGATGTGAGGTCTGTCGCGGGTGCCAGTGGCGGGTCTGGGAACATTGCGGCACAGTAGGAGGCCTGCGATTGTACCACTTGTGGTGGTGGTTGTTGTTGTGGGTGAGCCTGGGGTGGTGACCCATGACTTTCGTACTCGACCAGCCGCTGGGCCTGCGGCTCGCTGGTCATCTTGCTATTATTGGCTTCTGCATCCTTCAGCTTTGCGGCCGCGGCAGAAGTGTTCTCGTCATCCTGGCGGGCAGGGACCAGCCGCTGGTCATGGTGGTCACCCTTCGCACCCAGAGTCGAATCCTGCTGCCGGGACCTGCGGCTTCTCTGCCTGTGCTGGCTCCCTGTGCCTTGCTGACCATAGCTACATGTTCTCGAGAGGTCTTTGCACCGCTGGCAGCCGGATCGATTACCAGTGCATTTGAGCTTCTTGACTCTGCAGTGATTACAGGCTCGGACACTCAAAGTCCGGCCCGAGGCGGGATCGAAACCATCTCGTCGTTCCGTCAACCCACCACCAACATCCATCGACCAGCTTTTGAACATTTTGTGGGACACTGGGAGCCCCTATCCCGTGCTGGGAATGCTGCTAGGTGAAGGAGGGAAATAGTAGAAGTTGCTTGTCCATAGTAGGTTGAATCAGGTAACGAAACTGACAGGGTGTGATTAGGCCGGGTGAATAATGGCTCCTTCTTTACCTTGCACTTATTAATGATGGATCGGGTGATTAGCTTACCTGTATTGGTACACAAAGTCTAAACGCGGCCGCAGCATAAGTTTCAAGGTCACCACACCGGTGTCCGCCGACACGGTGCAAGTCAGCTTATATATGTATGTGTATATATACAGTAATCATCCACATTTCGCACCTTGTTAATAGTCTTGGAATGCATGCAGTCAGACTGGATTCAAGAGTATAGCAACTGCCATTTGTCAAGAATTACTTTTTTGTGCATGCAGACATACACCTTATCCCAATCAGGTACCTAGGTATCTTCCTCATTGAAGATGTCTCAGCGACTGACACAACCAACCGCAGAACATGTCATGGCATTCGGAACCTGGCGGATAAAGGGCCTCGGATTCAATGCAAGAGCGATGTACCAGGCCCTTGGGAGTAATAGGATCTGATGACCACTCGGGTTGCACAGTATTTCTGTGGCTCCCTCATGGAGATTCATCAGGCGGCTTTAACGGGCCTCCCTCTTAGCAATAAATTCGGCCGATGCCCCATGCAGAATAAGAAACACATTAATATAAATTATTTTTTAATCTTAAGCATCATTGTTGTTAGTATATGGGAATAGAGATGAGGTATTAGAGATTTGTCGATCTATACAGAGAACCGTACAACCCCCCACCCCCACCCTCCTTTGAAGAGCCAGAACACACTACTTGTTCACACTGAACCTTTACACTACGAACGGATCGTGGTGTGCAGCCAGCACGTCATGCGCACTATTTATGTCTTGCTGACAGAAATATGCAAACCAGCTTACTTAAGTATGTATGTGGTTGTACGGCTTAATTGCTCCTTCCTAAAGCCAACATCGGTGACGTCTTGAGTATCTAGGCAGGCAGACATTATTGGGCGGGCGCGCACCTTGGCCGTGTAACAATGATAAGCAAGCCTGTATTTCAGCTTCGGGGGCGATGTTGTCTGCCATACCTATACATGACCGCCACTCTGCGACCTACAAAGATTGGCCGAGGATCTTGGCACATTATCCCGGTGGCTGTGGCTTTCTGACCTCCACCATTTATCGAAGGTGGGCCGTAATCGAGCGATCCGTTGTCAAGGAAGAAGGGAAAGAAGGAGCAAAATCTGGGACTTGCTTCAAAGTCCACACATCTCCGTAAGATGTACGTGAATACATTGAAAGGCAGCTAAACTGAGACCATGAAGGTCTACATGTACTCAATGAAGGCGAAATGCGTGGGTAATTAAATAGGCCTTGCCATCAAGCGTCTAGGTCTGGACTTTACATATCATCTGAATACTACGTGCACCTGTTCAGGCTCCATGGACACAATCAGCCTGGTATCGAACGGTCCAGCCATTCTGCTCGTGGGTACCCACTCCCTGTGATTTGAGCCGGGGTTCCCATTCTGTGCCGTGCCCGCGCCACTTCCTGATAAAGAAGTCGCCGAGAGGGGGGAAAAAAAGCAGAGTAGACGCAGTGATCATGTACGTGCCTCCATGGTGGGATGATACAATCAACCCCACTCGGATGTGCCCGAACCGATGCGAGAAAGTGTTGAGTAGCTAGCCACCAATTCTGAAGCCGCCAAGGGAAGTAATTATGTGTGACGCATGTATTTCATTTTGTCGAATGCTGGACAAGAACAAGAAGATCTCAGAGCACCAGACAAACCCGTCAACAATATGGGCTCCTCGTCCAGTTTTGCAAGCGAGCACGCCTTTGCCTCAATCGCAGCCTTGGTAAAGGATCCGTTTCAATACGTTTACCCTGGGTAGTGTGTTGGCTAACCGTCCCCTAGGGCCTCTGCTACCTGGTAGCTGACGTGGTTTACAACGTTTTCTTCCACCCCCTCGCTAGGTTTCCCGGGCCGTTCCTCGCGCGATGCTCCCTCGTAAGATCCAAGCTACTAATTATATCCTCCTGGACCAAATCGGGCTCATGTATCATAGTTCTGGAGAATGTGGCACACCTTGGGAGGTCGCCACCATCGTGAAGTAGAGAAACAGCACCAGAAGTATGGTGAGTCAGAACCACACAACGACAAGCCCCTCCCCATTCCCACGCAACCTTGTCGCAGTTGAAAGCTAATTCCCATCTGATACCCAGGGAGTGTCTTCCGAGTATCCCCGAACGAGCTTTCCTTCGCCTCCCTAGAATCATACGACGACATCTATGGGTTTCCCAAGGCAGACCGCTCGCACTTTATCAAGAGTGATTTCTACGATATCTATGGATCCGCATACAAGACTGGCTGTATCGGATCTGAGCGGGACCCCAAGGTTCATGCACAGAAGAAGAGAAACCTGGTGCCGGCCTTCTCAGCCAAGGCGCTGGCAGGCCAGGAGGATATTGTGCAGCGCTACCTGGATGAGTTTCTCACCAAAATCGGCCCGCTGAGCAGAAGTAGCTCAGATGGTATCGATGTTACAAAGTGGTTCGAGATGGTCACGTTCGATATCCTGGGAGAAATGGCTTTTGGGGAAAGCTTTCATTGTATAGCCTCAGGTTAGCCAACACTTGCCCCTTTCTCCCCTGGCCGTCTCAGTGCCGTGCTGATAAAGATCCTGCGGAGCTGCATAGAGAGGCATCACTTCTGGATAGATTTGGTGCTCAACCATCTACTCGAGATCACCGTCGTGGACAACTTGCGCAGATTTTCCTTGCTCAGAGTCTTGGGGAAGCTGTTCGTCCCGTCTCTTGCCATGCGATTTCGGAAGAAGCATTCTGAGTACAGCCGGGAAAAGGTTGCCAAGTAAGTGTACATCAATTCTGACTGTATGCACCGGTCTTTGTCAAACATGCTCCCCCGTTTGCAGATACTGATCCGGCCCGGTTCTTCAGACGCCTACAGACGACGGCTCAACGTCAGGACTTCTTCACCAATATAGCATCGAAGGTCAAACTTGGTGAAGTGTCCATGGAGGAGATGACGGCCCATGCTTCCACACTCATGTAGGGCAACCATATGACAATACTCTCCAAGCTCTTGAGTGCCATCAGCAGTCACTAACCTCCCCACGGTGTCGCCGGCGCAGAGACTACGGCCACCGAACTTTCCGCAGCTCTGTACTACGCGCTCAAGACGCCAGGGGTCCTGGAAAAGCTAAAGAACGAAGTCAGGTCGCGGTACAAACTGTACGCAGAGATCGACGCGGCATCGGCGCAGCAGTTGCCGTACTTGAGAGCTGTGCTCAACGAAGCCATGCGAATGCACCCCTCCGGCGCCCATGGCTTCCCAAGACTGTCCCCTGGAGCTTCAGTGAGTGGCCAGTGGGTCCCGAAAGGGGTAAGTCTTGGTTTCCCAGGGGACCTTGAGGTGTCTGTCTTCAGACTGACAGCATCCCAGGCCGAAGTTTATACAAGCACGTGGACGGTTTCCCACGATGCCAAGTACTTCAAAGACCCGTACGTCTTCAACCCAAACAGGTGGCTGCACGCTGGTCATGGCGACGTCAAAGAAGCCAGCCAGCCATTCTCTCTAGGGTTCAGAGCTTGTGTCGGACGCAAGTATGTGTTTCTGCTGCCCCTGCCACCATCTGTCCTCCAACCCCATTCTGACGATCCACCACCCTTTAGCTTTGCATATTCTGAGATGTCGTCGTGCCTCGCAAAAATGATGTTCAGGTATGATGTAGAGTTGGTTCACAAAGACCTTGACTGGGAGGCCCAGTCTCGTCACTACGTGATGTGGTGGAAGGCCCCTATCTATGTGCGAGCAAATGAGGCCAAATGAACAGGGAGGGGAGACAAAATCACCTGGGCAGCTGGAATCAATTCCAGAATTGAGCATCTACCACTGTACGAATGGACGGATACATATTGTTTGAAAAGCATACGCATACAGGAAATAAGACCACTCAATCCCATAATATCATGTGGGTACATTTGTGAGCCTCCATGGAGCTGTCAACTGGTGATTACCACGATCTAGAGTGGATAGGAACGTTTTGTATCAGGATTACTATGCAAATTCCATAAAATGCAAACTTTTTCGGCCTTATTGTTCTCTACGTCACGAATTAATCTGAAAACTCCAGAAATTGAGTTAGTCTTGTGTAGGAGCTGCGACGACGGAACCCACTCAGTGCCTCTCCGTACGTCAACCAGCATGGGCAAAAAAGTCCACGAATTATCAAAATGTGTTTTGGCAAATGAGCCAGGGAGAACATTTCTGAATTCTCAGAGGCATCCAGGCATTCCAGATGGCCCCCGAGCAGGATCCTGTTGGTCTGACACTGCGAATCCGTTGGCGCAAGCACGGGGTCCAAAACAAATCTCATCTTTCAGTAGCTTCGGACTCTCCGGCTCTCTTCTTATCTCATGACATTCCAACTAGCTTAGTCCTCTAATAATAGGCGAAGGGATCGTAGTGAGGGTAAAATGGCTGGAGCCTAGACAAAGCACAGAACGCTCTAGTGATTCCCAGTGGCTTGGGGCTTCCCATGCTAAGCCTTGAATTTCGAGATCCAAGGAGGCTGAAGGGTCAGCTGGGAGCGACAACGACACACTACCATCAGCCTTCAGCCTCCCGGCATCAGCGTCGTGTACCTGTGAGATCACTATGCCCGTGTCTTGTGCTGGAGTATATAAGATCTTCCTGGAACCACGTGTAGAATGGCCTCGGGCTGCAGTAGATCGAATCAAGTCCAGACACAAATCCTCATATCCAATATGTTCCACCGATTGGACCTCCGCTGCTTAGCAGGCCTTTTGTTTTGCCAAATTGCTCTGGTATACGGGCGCTCCGTTGGGGACAGGGCTACCACTCCCGTTTCCTTGCACGCTCGGGCTCAAACTCAAGATGCTTGTCGATCACTCTACGCGTCCATGTCTGATCTCACATTCTTCCCCAACTCGACGCAATATGTCGAGGAGAGCACGAATGTCTGGTCTGAGACATGCCTCCTCGAGCCAAATTGTGTCTTCGAACCTAAGACGCCACAAGACCTGAGCACCGGGCTACGTATCATCAAGAAGTCACGGTCCAAATTCGCAGTACGATCTGGAGGTCACATGCCGGTCCCTGGAGCGCAGTCGGTCGATAATGGTGTCATGATCTCCATGTCAAGCCTCAACAGCAAGACACTCAATCGTCAGCGCAGCATTGCAAGCATCGGCCCCGGACAGACTTGGCTCGAGGTGTACAACTACCTTTTCCAATACGGAATCACCGTGAATGGCGGCCGCTACCCGTCCGTTGGAGTCGGTGGAGTACTTGTTGGGGGTGGTATTGGCTACTGGAGTGGTCGCCAGGGATGGAGTTGTGACAACGTTGTCGGATACCAAGTGGTATTGGGCGACGGGCGTATCATCGAAGCCACCGAGCACAACAAGTTTGCCGACCTTTTCTGGGCCTTGAAAGGAGGGCACAACAATTTTGGAATCGTCACGCGTTTTGACGTGCGGACATTTCCCGTGACGTCGGTGTACGGAGGATCCATGTCGTGGAGTGGCGCAGCATCCGCCCAATTCTTCGACGCACTTGAGTCCTATATGGCAGTCGGCGGCGGCGTGGACGATCCCGACTCCCATATCAATGCATATGCTGCTGTCGAGCCGGCCAAAGGCGCCTCCTCGGTGTCATTTGCGAACCTTTTGTTTCACAACGGTGACGACGCCAGCCCGAGAGCCCTTCAAGACTTTACGAGTATCAATGCCGCCACCGTCACATCCAGTACAGTGCAAATGCACCAAAACTGGACCGAGATCTCGGCGCAGCAGGCAGCCTTCGCTGACCGAAACAAGAGAGAATTATTTACGGCCTTCAGCTTCAAGGGAGATCCACGCGCCATCAGCTTGCACAACAACACCGTCATTGGCGGGGCTTTGCGAAACCTGAGCCACGTTGAAGGTTTGAGGACCTTCGCGGTCTACCAGCCAGTCTCCAAGGACTATTTAAACGCATCCAAGAAGCAAAACCCAGGGGGCAACGTCCTGGGCCTGGACCCAGAAGTCGACGGTACTTTCATAGGTGAGTCCATGACTGCTGACGACTCGCCGTCGGTCGAGTTCCGGCCAGCCTTGATTAGTAAGTATCCTTACTGACGCATGTACACCCTTTAGCGGGACAGATAGCCATGATCTGGGAGAAAGCCGAGGACGACGCAGCCATCCATCAATTTGTCAATGAGTGCGAGAAAATCCTCGAGAGCGCGCTGCGGCCGCTCGGTCTTTGGAACGACTTCATATACCTGAACGACGCAGACCAGTTCCAAAGACCGTTTCAGTCGTATGCCAAGGGCAAGAATCTGCCAAGGCTAAAGAAGATTCAACAGAAGTACGACTCTGACCATTTCTTGCGAGACTACCTACAGCATGGATTTGCGCTGGAGTGAAAGATTTCATCATACGTCCGATTGACTCCCGAGCCTTCGTGCAGGAACTCAAACCTCAGGCTTCATATCATTTTCGCTTCTTTAATTCGGACATCGGTCCGGATGTTTCATTTCGGGCAAATCTTGGAGATTGGTGGAATATAGATCAATAGATAGACTACTGCTAGGTAGACAGCCGCAAGGATGACCTTCTCCCAGCCCGCAAAGAACGATGACATGCCAATGATGCTCAATATTTGACCTATCCTTCATGAAGTGCCGACAATTTCAAGGCACCCAACATCGCTTTCAAAATACCCCCCCGTTCATACAGATTCCTTGATGCTCGCATGATTCAGTTTGGGAACGGTCATGCCGTTGAGCTCACGCCCGTTCAACGGTACCTCCCAACGGCCACGACCTGACATGGGTACGTCCATGTTATTTCGGCGACAAGTACCTCAATGTCGTACGACTCCAGGCCTCATTCCCACTCATTTGAAGCTCCAAGCCTTTCATGTACGTAGCTATCGTCTCCGTGTCTTTCTTATCTAGGATCTCTCGCACGATCGCCTCGTGCGTGAATTCCCATTCGCGGGAAAGAGTATAGAGAACACGTTTGGCAGCCGCCGGGGTAATATCAGCGGCCTTGACCAGTATCTCAACAGCCGAGCAGAGCGCGCCGCCCTCAGGATGGAGCGTCTCCGCGGCGAGGACTTCCTTCTCATAACTCCAGATATCGTTAATAACAGAAAGGTGCTTGGCGCAGTTGCGGTCGAGGGGTCGCAGTAGATCCAGATCTTCCTTTGCAACATGGAGGGACATAGAGAAGCGCATCAGGGCGCCAAGGAGACTTCGCAGGGTCAGTACTCGCGTTTCATAGCATCTGAGGACTCTCTCCACTTACGCCTTCCCCACATCTGCTTCTCGGTATTCCAGGTAGGCGCCGAGATCATTATGGTTTAAGCGTGTAGGGTCGGTCTGGGCCCTCATAAAAGTAAAGACCGGCTCAATGATATCATCAGCCATGGGGCGGTCATGTGCCCTCATAGCCTCCCAAAGATCATATGTTATATACTCGACGGGCACGTTTCGGTCCGGGGCGACTTCCCCACGAGCAATAGGCATCAACTTCTCATTATAGGCCTTTCCATCTTCTAGAGACATATACTCCAGCACGTCTTTACATCAGAATTATCGGGTCAGCCAAAGAGGATCTTGAAGCTTGATATGGGCCAGGAAGGGACAAGTTGACTTACCGTCGATCAAGAACAGGATTGTCAACAGTCGGCAGGGGAAGTGGATACGATCGTCCAAAGCCCTTGGGAAATAGAAGCAAGTGACACGGGAAAAGCCCGCATTCACGAACTTCTTACGTGCCTTCTCGTCGGGGAAAGGCCAGTGCTTGAGGAAATACGCGTCCACTTCGGCCGTCACCTCCCACTCTCGAGGATGGCACTCGGCGGTCCAGCGCGGGTCCGGATATCCGGGAATGAGATTGACAGGCGTTGGAGACATCTTGATTGACTCGGCTGGTGCCATTTTCCCGTTGGGGCTTGCTTCTGGATTAGATGGAAAGATGGAGGGTGGATGGGCCATGGGAAATGGGAAATGGGAAATCGAAACCTTCTGGTCGTTAAAATATCTATGTACCTGTGCACTCATGCGTGGTGTGGTGCATACTTGGCCGTTCATCATGAATGGAGACTTCCTGATCGGGTACACGCCGGGGGATGGCATGGTGTACATATGCAGTGTATCACCATCCACTTGTTAATCATTCTCTCCGAAAATTGCTGACCGCAGAACAGTCGGTGTCCTGACGAAGGTCTAACCATCTGCTCTTTCAAAATTCGAACATGGAGTCACTCTCCCAGATACGGGAGGTCTTGGCCACCAGAATCACCATGGCACAATTGCCCTACGCTCTCCCCGTTCTAATAGGTGTTGTGTGGGCCATTGTAAGCATGATACCACGAAAACAAAGATACGCTCAGGCGCCCATCGCATGCATAGGCCCAAAGAATGCCGACCAGTCTCTGCACTCGGCTCGCGAGAGGTTCCGCACTGACGCCATCAACATGCTACAAGAGGGCTACAAGCTGTATAAGGGGCGTCCATGGTATGTGCCGAGTCCCTTGGGCGAGCGTCTAATGCTCCCGGCAAAATACGTTGAAGAGATCAAGACTGCACCCGTCGACGAGGTCGACTTTGTCGCTACCTTCTATGAGATGTTTGAAGGAAAATACACAACAATGGGAAGCCGATCCACCCTGCATCCCCGGGTCTCAAGGAATGAGCTCAATCAGAACATGAGTCAGTATGGCTGAAAAAGCCTTGCCATTTTCCGTTGCTAAATAGTCCGGCCTGGATGCTTACGACTAGAACAAAACTCTAGGCATGGTGATGGAGCCCGTGCAATCCGAAATCCAGGAGGCCTTCTCGGTCCATCTTCCACCCACAGATGGTTAGTAAGATGCACCACACCTGATCCGCGAATTTTTAGGATAAAACTAACAGTCTATCCACACTCCTGCCAGAGTGGAAAAGGACAGAAATCCACAGTTCTATCGTCAGCATAGTCGCCAGGGTCTCGTCCAGAATGTTTGGAGGGACTGCTTTATCCCACAACACGGACTGGGTGGACTCAACCATTAACTTTGCGACAGACGGCTTCATTGGCGCGCAAGCTATCAAGCAATACCCTCGTGTAGTCCGTCCTTTGGTGGCCAGATTCATCCCAGCCCTCAGGAAAATTCGACGTCACCTCGATACCGCCGATCGAGTCGTTGTCCCAGTTCTGAGAGCCCGACACAAGGCGAAGGCGGCCGGTTGGCCTGAGACTGGTGGCACCCCGCCCTCAGACTTTCTACAGTGGTGAGTTGACCCTGAGGCACATTCTCTCAATGAGTGATGAATAACACTGTTGCAAAGGATGCTAGGGGCAGCTGCTGGAGAAGAACGTGACGACCACTTTATTGCACTAATTCAGCTCAAATTGAGCTTCGCTGCAATTCATACCAGTGCCGCGGCACCCACACAACTGCTTTATGATCTTTGTGCAATGCCAGAGTGGATCTCCATCCTGCGCGAAGAGATACGCGAAGTAAGGGAGACCGAAGAAATAAACAGCAAAGGAGCACTGGCCAAGTTAGAAAAGCTCGATAGCTTCATGAAGGAGAGCCAAAGATTTAACCCACTTCTTCTGAGTACGTTGACATCCAAGCACCGTTATGGAACGATCAAGACTTCTTTCTCTGCACGAGCAGCTATTCTAACATATTGTGACAGTCACCTTTGAGCGCCTGATTACCCGTCCGCACACCTTCTCCGACGGCTTCACAATCCCGGCAAACACTCAAATCGGAGTACCAACGCAGGCGATATCGATGGACCCAGAACTCTACCACGAGCCAGAAAAGTTCGACGGCTTGCGCTTCTACAAGTTGAAAAAGGCCCTCGAGAGTAAGCAAGATGGTGCTAAGAAGGATGTAGGGGCAACAGGCAAGCTGGCTTTCGCAAGCTCGAACCACGAGAGCATGGCTTTTGGCTATGGCCGGCATGCGTGCCCGGGCCGATGGTTTGCGGGCAATGAGATCAAGCTGATAATGGTGCACCTGTTGGACAACTACGAGTTCCGTTTCCCGGACGGCAAGATTGGTTCGGATAGTCGGCCCGCTAGTCTGGGTGTGGAGACACAGTACTTGCCGGATCACGAGGCCGTAATCGAGATACGGGCTCGCAAGTCGTAAAGACCTAGTTACAGTTCGTAGCCTAGTTGAAACTGCTTGTTTTGATGCTTCTCAAGCCTCATGGACGATTTAACGCGCCCGAGAAGTTGTTGTTGAGATGATACCATGGATATAAAGTAAAGTCGCGAGACTTTTTGGGCTGTCGACTTCGACTGAGCGAAGCCATCAAGCAGCCGACTCTTCGTGGGACGAGAACGCTATGATTCACACCATTTCAACCGCCGCTTACTGTCTTTTTCTAAAATTCTCCGAACATTGAATCTCACACAGAAAATTAAAATGCCCTCATTTTGGACATTGTCACTGAGGTCCTAGGTCTCTGGGATGGTCATAGCCGACCGGTATACTAGAGTATGCCTCCTCCCACCCAACATGGCGTCCAGCTCGTTGTCGAAATGATCATCCGAACTCCATTCCTCAATGAGATGCTTGGGATTCCATCCAAGAAGATCCATCCCGACGTTGCCGATGGTGTCAACAGAGCGACCCCAACAGAGGGCAGCGACTGTCTTGCCATGTATTCCCAAGCCAAAGTACGGTGCAACTTCATCCAGATCCACAACTTTGACTTCTGGCTTTGGTGAGTCGCCGGACTTCGGCAGGAGGCCCTTCCTCAAAGCTGCATCCAGACACTTCCTCGCAGCGATGGCGGTGTCGGCCATGGCGACAGCAGGGTATATGACCTTGATATTGCGGCGAAGGAATATCTGACCGCCATCTCCGACGAGTTCATGCAAAAGCAACAAGAACAAGTCCGCGATGTCATCGACGTGCCCGACAGCCAAGCGCCCAACCCCATCCCCAAGCTGAAAGGCGCAGCCGTGGTCCAGGACAAACTGCATCATGATGGCGATCCCTCGAGGGGCGGCACCAAAGTGCGGCAGGCCCTCGCCGAAAACGAAGGGGGCCTGCAGCACGATCGCGCGCACACCCGCAGCCTCGCTCGCGGACCAGACGGCTAGTTCCGCGGTCCTCTGGGGATACGGGGCCAGGGCCTCCAGGGCCGATTCCTGGGCGAGGATGGCCTCGGACTCGTCGTCGCTGAAGCTATGGCGCTTATCTGGGTAGATCTCGTCATCCAGGGGCCCGTAGGCGACGTTGGAGGCCCCGCTCATGTGGATGATCCAGGGCTCCGTCCCATTTTCTCCCCGGCGTTGACCTAGGCCGCGGACGAGAGCTTCGGCGCTGGGTGCATGAAAGCCTGTTCCTGCGTTGATGACGATGTCATGCTCACTAGCAATCGCAGTGAGAAATCCCGTGTCTTCCAAGCCGCTGAAGGATGTTGTTGCTATTCGGTTCCCATAGATGTCCTTTAGTTTCTTGAGGCGGTCCTTGCCGCGCACGAGGACGGTGATGTGACATTCTGCAAGCAGGGAGTCGGTCGACTTGACCAAGCTATCGAGCACAACGCCGCCGATATACCCAGTCGCTCCAAGCAGAAGGACACTGGACTTGGATGACTGTGGCATGTCGGGCCCGATGCTCGTAACTAGGTTGATTGATGATGAGTATTTTGTATCAAGCCGGGCACTTCAAAACGGCTTGAATATGTTGCCCGAATTTATAAGCCTTACCTACTTGAACTTGCCCTTGGCCCGAAATCTCCTGAAATCAAGGCCTCTGGGTCGTCCACAGCGAAGATGCAGGCGGCCGAAATAGGCAACCCCCGGACAAGGTCTCGGGCTCACACCCAATTGAAAACAACCCGTAATCAAGGTTAGGGTGTGATATCCTCTACTTTTTAAGATCCGCTACATGATTATTGGAAGCCATGTAAGGTGCCGTTACAAAATGTAATTGAAATGCGTTGCAACTGGTCCCTCGCAGCCCGTCCGCGTTCTTGAGCCCGGCGACGGAACACAGAGCCGCAACGGGAGGCACGGCCTGATAAGCCGACGTCGTTGCGGGTATGCCGGGATCTGATTGTTGTATATCCATAGGGCTTACTTTGTACGACAGGGACTGGATGCATACTGCTCAATAGGCATATGTGTATAGATTAAAAACGAGACCACTTACTTTGTGTATTACCTTGATAGCGGGAGAGTCGATCTGGTAGGTTTATGTACGCATTGACCTTCCGTGTTGGACCTAGTGTTAAGCCTCATTGGCTGTAGATCATGGTGTGAACCACACCGGCGACTCGGCGGCGAGATAAGCGCTGATGGACCGATGCCATGCCGATATCACAGCCTCCGGCAGTGTGATATTCTCCCGTCGCACTCTTTGCCTCACTACATACTCAACAGTGCTCATTATTCCATGAAAATGTTGCTTGTAGCAATTTTACTGTCTCTCGCCAGCCTCGGCGACACTCGTGACATCGTCTTCCCTCCAGTCCTCGGAATAGATAGGTTGCCCGGACAGATACCAATCCAGCCGCAGAGCGAAAGTGACGACGATATCGACCTGACAACTGATGCGGTGGGTGGGCTCACATCCTTTGCCCACTTGCCATACGTATCTTGCTTCGACTCCAAGGCCGACGAGGAGGTTGGAAGGTATGACATAGCTGTTCTGGGAGCACCATTCGACACAGCGACATCATACAGACCTGGGGCGAGGTTCGGACCTCATGGAATCCGTGACGGCTCACGGAGGGTACGAGGGCCGCATTCGTGGAACCTGTACTCTGGCCGAAATTCATTCGAGGAATGGGCCAAGATTGTCGACTGCGGCGATGCTCCACTGACGTTTGTGGACAACACCATGGCCTTGAAGCAGCTTGGAAAGGCATACAAGGTCAGTGTCTCTATCAGTGATGCGAGTCCAGAGTCTAACTACCTCTCAGATCACCACCGGGCGCACGGCTAGCAACGCGTCTATCGCAAAGACGCCTCGCGTCCTGATGCTTGGCGGCGACCACACCGTCACGCTGGCTGCTCTTCGATCTACCATTGATCACTGGGGGGTTATCAATGTGATCCACTTCGACTCCCATATTGATACTTGGGACCCCACCAGGCTTGGTGGAGGCATCACGGACTATGCATCTGTGAACCACGGGACGTTTCTCCACATTGCCCACGAGGAAGGCCTGATATCAAATGACTCCTCGATACATGCTGGCATCCGGGCACCGCTGGGGAGTCGGCACAAGGATCTAAATAACGACGTCCAGTGCGGATTTGAGATTATCACTGCCCGCGACATTGACGAGCTCGGGGCGAAGGGAGTCATCAAGAAGCTCAAGGACAGGGTGGGCACCGGAAATACCTACATTACTGTAGACATTGACGTTTTGGACCCGGTGAGTAATATTCTGCAGGCTGATTTTGTCGTAGAAACTGACATTCGACAGGCATTCGCACCAGCAACCGGCACCGCGGAACCCGGTGGATGGACGACTCGTGAACTCCTGACCATTCTGGATGGCCTGGCTGGACTCAATGTTGTTGGAGCCGATGTCGTCGAAGTTGCACCTGTATACGACAACAATGGCGAGACCACTTGCCTGGCCGCTGCGGAGGTTGCGAGAAGTCTGATCGGTCTGATGGTTGCCAAACCTGTGGTTCCTATTTAAGACGCCCTGGGTGGTTGAGTTACGCTACAACATACAGCACTCTTTGATAAGATGATGAGCGCCATTGTTGTGTTCTTTCGATAAGGATGATCTAGTCTCAATAAAGGCAATCCAGCAGCATACAAAAAGTGGTGCCCTGTCTCAAATTCCCACCTGTTGATAGCTGGTTGTTATTTTTCTACCCTATTCAGCACCTGCAACCGCACGCTTCGACCACTTTAGTCTAGGAAGTAGATTGGGCCTTCAAGTATTTCTCTCTGCTGCTATTCAACTATATTACATATGAAGTCTCTGTATATCCCGGATTACCTGATAGATGAAGGTCTAGAGCATGTGGCATTCCATCATCGGTCCGCAAGCAATCATGATCAAGAACACGCTGATGACTTTTCTATACTAGTTAGCTCTATTTACCTATAGTTATCCTTTTCCCAGTCTTCCAAATTATGACGAATAGAGTACTCAAATCCATGAAATATGGCCACTGTAAGCGATCGTGCTGGTGGTGGAAAGAACATGTTGTTTAGATGTTGGATAGGTAATCTGTGGGGTTTATGTTCGCAGTAGGTACGGAGTACTAGTAGAGATGATACTTGACCGTCCTGTGTGTAAGACACGACTTTCTTTCTCTCTATCTGTAGGGTGAAATCTTCGTACATAGCATCAACACAACAGCTGTGAAGCGGACACTCCGACTGTCACAGTTAGTGATTTTTGAGTAAACGATGGTTTTGGGTTGCAAGATGCGTCTAGGCCAGGGGGACTGGCTGCCTTAAGGAAAGTGTCACTTCTGTAGATAGAGATAGATCTGGCTATATAGCCCTCGTCATAGCCGAAAGGCTCCGCGCGAGTAATGAAACAAAAGAAAGAGGCTCGAACCCGAATAGCAATACCTGGTTTATACCAGGACAAAAGATTGTTTCTCCCCCATTAAATGCTTCATCTTATTGAATCTCTCATGGTTCAGATCCAACCTTCCAATCCTTTCAAATACAACTTGGTCCGTATACTGAGGTTTCTGTGACAATACCAAGAAAATGGCATCGTCTTCCGAGTCTATGAATAACCAGAAGCACACAATTGGCGAGCCTGATTTGAGATGACCTTCCTCATTTTCATCGTAGATTCTGAAATCGCCGGGGAAATTCTTTGGCTCACAGAGCGGCTTGTCACCATCATAGAAACAGACTTCGTACTTCCAAAGTTTGTTCGAGTTGTCACCAGGATAGAGAAGTGTGCCCTCGGCGGCATACCCGGTGATGGTGATGCTGGTGCCCTCTTTTTCCAAGGGCCCGAACGGATTTTCGGGATTTTTGAGATTCAACTTGATATTGTCCACAGTGAACTCCGGATGCAGTTCTGGGACCGACATTGTAGATGGCCAACGATTGATGATGCAGCCATCATAAGGGGACGGCACACACGATGCCCACGACCACGACGGAGCAGCCCATTCACGAGCTCTGGGCCTTGGTTCTGTCCTCGTTCCCCACCTCCTCCAGTCGAGCGACAATGGGATTCCGGAGTCTTTCTTCCATAGTCCGGCCACATATGTGTAGTTGCGTTGAACATATCCGGAAGCCTCAGCCACGCCTGATAGCGCGGCCAGCCTGTCACTCTTGTCAGAAAGGTGACAGGCCGCATAAGGACTCACGATCAAGGGCCATTCACGCCATAATTCCTCGGCTGACATGGAGTTGGTCTTGTCGATGGCGGAGACGTGGGGCGGATAACCCTGATTTTGGCACGGACAATGCGCGGCGCGGCGGCATTTCCAGAGGATTGTATCGTGATAGAAGTGTATGATTCGGGGCGATAGGTATTGTTCCTGGAAGAACCAGGCCCTTGACGTTAATGGGCGATGACCGCTATGCCATTGTGTATCGGTAGTGATCCAGCTCTGGTGATGTCCCCTTCCACCCTCTGGGAAGCCAGGCCTGGGGTCCCTGTATAGTCCATCATCGCAGTTGTCTGCGCAAGTAGCCCCAATTGTGATGCTGGAGTTCGAGTAGATCTTGGCCATCATGGCTCCCTCGCGTAGCCAATCGTCTTTGTCTTTCTGGATTATGCAAAGACTGTCAATCCAGAGGTAGCGTAATCCGAGCCCCCTCGTGAAAATGATAGCGTCCTGGAATGTCTTGGGAATTGTGGTCCAATCGATGCCGGCCATGTTCTCTTGTATTGTCTTCTTGGTAGTCATGCAATCTGCCTCTTTGCCACCCCAGCAATGGCTTAGGCAGGCGTATTTGATAGGGTCGAGGCAGCTTGACTGATTTTCGATCAGCTTGATTCGAACTTGTGAGTCTCCAAGGTCGAGCAGTCGGGTTGGGCGAAATGACGGGTCGGCTGGATGGCATCCAGGGTGGTTTCTATCGCATTCTTCGAGCCACTTCAAAACCAGGTCTAGCATTTCCCTGTTGACAGAGGCATTGTCGCCGCTAGGAGAGTGGTTTGGTTCCATTGTCACGAGTCAAAGCTGATGTTGGCTACAATAGCACTCAGAGCTTGAGGAGGTGTTGTAGAGAGGCTCAGGGGGTCAGAGAGAGGCCGAAGAATTTGAAAATACTCTGGAAAACGGAAGCTGGCAGAGCGGCTGTTTGGCACTGATAAGTCAGTGCCAAGTACCCCGGTCAACTTGAAAAAGCAACAACATTTGCATCTGAAGATCCACACTTATCGCAGGTCAGGCTGTCCACAGTAACACCATGTAGGCGTGGGTCATCCGGCCATGACCAGCCAGCCAGTGGCCAACGTTTCCGTCTCCTTCGATCTGACTGAGCAGTGTGGTCGCGCCTTCGTCCTTCTCGAGTTGGGTCCGTCTCCACCGCCTCCTGCAGCGGAGAGTGCCGCATTACGACATCTGCAATGCCAGTTGGCGCACCTCAAGTGCTTCTATCATGTATGACAACTTTAGAAGACTACGTGCCCGAGACCAAGTAGAAAGAGGAAACACTGCCCCATTTTAATGCCATTCGGCGGAGACTGGCGAAAAAACGCCCCTGCACTGGCGAGGACTGCTGCCGAGGCAGAAATTGATATCAACGTGGTTGCAACCAGATCCCTGCCACCCTCATTCCGACTACCCAATTCATTACGTGGTTCAATGTGGTCACATCAGCGTGATATCTCTGCTACAGAAGAACGGAGCTAACATTGATGCTCTTGATGATACCGAATATACTGTACTTCATCATGCCGTGCGCATCAATCAAACTCAGGCCATATCGCTCCTGTGCGATTATGGCGCGTCTGTCAACCACGGGGGGCGAATTATTTTTGAGGCGGCATCTTCCAGGCGTGCGGACATCGTGTCCATCCTATGTAAAAGAGAAGCCGATGTCCACATCAAAGCGAGCACAGGCTATCCGCCACTTTCGAAGCTGCGAGGAAGAGGTATACCAAAGCTGTTCATGTCCTTTTGGAAAATAACGCCAATGTTGACGTCCAGACCAGCAATGAAGGTCGGGCGCCACTCCATGCTGCAGCAAGCATAGACCATAAAGAGGTGGTCAATCTGCTACTGGGAAAGGGAGCCAACTCAGAATTGAAGTTAAAACTCAAGGAAATAGCAATGACGGCACTTGCTCAGAAATATATAATTTAGTACATAAAAACAGTTCCTAGCCTTACAATCGTCACTAATACGCTTAGCTCGAGCCGCCGAGGCTGTGGACCAACGGGCATTGCAAAGGAGCTATCAAACTGGTCTTGAGACAACTTGCTCTTGTGGGCCGCAGCTCAGCTGAATATGCACCCCAGCTCCAAGCGGTGGACCGTCCTTAGGTTTACAAGTGCCAGGGCATACTCTGTTGCTTCAATTTTTCCGTTCCATCACTCTCCAGCATCATTAATCCTCAGATCATTCTCATCTTAGCCATCAAGCCCAAGGTCAGTTTGCAAAATTATCCACAGCTTGACGTGTTTCTCCACCAGGGCAAGCAATAACGACGAGCCGAAGCAGGTGCCAATGGTATAAATGACCGCTATGATTGCGAAATAGTTTCTACAATCCTGTGATGGAAGCAGATCGGATACAATGCTATCTGCATTGCTACCACCCGGCTGTATCACACCATCACCAGCCTGGATTACAACCTTCAGGTATTGATATTTGACCTTGCCAAAAAATGGGGAATAAGTCACAATACTATTGTTGACTTTGCGGCGGAGTTTTTGAGTCACAGTGCTTAGGCACAGAGCGCTTTTCAGCCTATCAGAGCATTTTCTTTCTGAGTTGCTGCCTAAAAGGCGAGACAAGTCGATCCCGGATCGTTGTAATCACGTGTACTATGGGACCTGCATGACGACCAACAGTCAAATAAGCGGTCAACAATCGCAATTGCATTGCTTCAAACCCCAATGTATTTGTTCTAAACTTCAGGAAATCACTTTCCACGACGCATCTTCCCACCAGATCGCAAGCCTGCCACCAGATCAATACTACTTTTGTCCAGTATGAGTGAGAGCAGTAGACTCCCTCCCCCTCAGCTCTCCGTCAGCATGGTGCTCGCCATTCCCGAGCTGCTCGAGCCCATTCTTCTCAACCTGGACATGCGCTCCCTCCTCACATCAGCACTCCGGGTGTGCCGACAATGGCGAGACTTGATCCAAGGGTCAACCTTACTGCAAAGGGCACTTTTCTTTAAGTGCGAAGAGAAGCAAGACGGGAGTGGCGAGGTCACATATAATCCTCTTTTGGTAGAGCTGTTTCCGTTACTATTCGACTTCGCCGGCATGCCAGACGGCACGCCAGACCCCCGCGGCTTCAATGATCTGGCCATCGAAGCGCTCCCCATCGGACGGCGCAGGGTGGCGTTTTATCGACGCAATGGATCTTGGCGGCGTATGCACATGCGCCAACCCCCGGTGAAGCATGTGGGCTTGTGGACATTGGATACGATCCGGGCAAGGAAGGAGAGAATGAAGATGGTGAAGTATGACGGAGGTCTGAGAATGGAGGGTTTCTATTTCTTGGTGTTGAAGCATGTATATTGGTGGGACCTCTTCGTGAAATGGGGAGAGGTACAAGGACAGCAGTTACCTCACTTCAGGTATGTGCGAACGCACATGAGGGAGCCGGCCAGGGAGATGGTGCGCACAGCAGACGTGACCATTGGAGCTCTCGCCAACGATTACTGTATAGATGAAGGATATGCCAGGAGATCTGTGGATGGCAGCGGGCTTGTTAAGATGAAGATGGGACGTCCCTTGGCTGATAATGACCGCACAGACGAGGAAAATGTCAGGAAATCTGTGGAAAGCAACGGACTTGTCAAGTTGGGAATTTTTTGGTTCAAAATCAAGGAAAAAGATGATTGGGAAGTTATGTGGGAGAAAGGGGACGGTCATTTTTGTTGCTTGGAGCATACATGTTGCAATAGTAAGACGGTGCCTTATGGCGTTCCTCTATAGCACATTTTACGAAATGTCGAGAATTGTCTAGGTCGCTCTTTGCAGCCTCTATTATTGAACTTATTTCCGGACTCTTCTACACCATCGCCAGTTTATATGCTGGGTAATCAAGGAGGGAAGACTTCAAATGCGATCTATAGAATATGTGGTTGCCGTTCCCGCAGTTCTCGTTCGGAAATATGTGTTACTTTAGTATTGATTCAAAACTACACCCGACTGGCTGAGCCTGGAATTAAACCTCGCCAGTGGCTATTTCGGAAACTATATACAAGACAAAAAGATTTCCCGACCTTTCGGCCGACCTTGCATTATCAAGTCTTACTCAGAAGGCAGGTACAGCTTATCAACCCAGTCCTTGTAGTCGGCCCCGAGGATGAACTCGATGGGCAGGGGCGAGTTCCTCACGGTGGAGTAGCTGACCCTGGCGCTCGTGTCGGACCCGGCGCCCGTGTTGTCCCACTCCTCAAAGGTGACGCGGTCCGTCTGCGGCTCCTCGTCGGTCCAGTTGGACCAGCCCGTCTCGTTGATGTGGCTGCCCATCTCGCAGCGCTGGAACGTGACGCGGGCCCAGTTCCTCCAGGGGCGGCCCAGGAAGACGCTGCCGTCCTCGACCTCGGCGCCCTCGGCCGTCGTGACCACGCTGTCGGTGATGACGTACCAGCTCGGGTCGCTCTCGTTGACGCGCCCGCTGGCCGTGACCCAGCCGTAGCCGTTGCTGGCGACGGTCGAGTTGGTGATCCAGGCGCGCGCGTGCTCGCCGAAGATGAAGTCGGTCATGCCCTCGATGTAGCTGTTGGCGTAGAACTGGTTGCCCACCTCGGCCAGGAGGGTGTCCTGGGAGCCGTAGATGCCCAGGCCGTAGTAGCCCTGGCTGGTGTTGTAGGCGGATATGGCGACGGCCTGGTAGCCCTCGCCCCAGAGGTTGCGGATGTCGAGGTTGTAGACCGCGGTGTTGGGCGACTCGTTGATGAAGGGAGCGGTCCACTCGTCGTTTGGCGCCACAGCAAGGGAAGAGTTGTACTGCAGGGTCACAGTGTTGCCGTGGTAGCTGGTGATGTCCGAGGTCTGTCCATAGATGGTGACCTTAGCCGACTTGGGTGGCAGATACACCTGCTCCGTGTAGGTGCCATTATAGATGAAGATGGTCGTCGGGTCCGTGGACGTGTTGGAGATGCTGTTCACGGCCGAGGAGATCTGCGAGGGTTATCAGTGAGAGATATTGCTGAAGTAAGGCTGCCCATGCACGTACGGTAGGCCAGTCACATTCTCCCGTAGCGCACACGGTGATGCTGCCGGCTGGCGGAGTCAGCCTCGAATTGGCTGGGACATCGGGCGTCGTGGACGGCGTGCTGGCGGTGTTACCCATCCTGACTGTTGGAAACGAATGACAAGGTCGGTGAAGAGAAGGAATGAATAGCCATCTGATCTTCTTGCGCAAGAGATCTGCCCCAGATAATAAGTGAGCGCCAAGGGCTTCACAGTTCCTACCGTTAAATGAGATTCACCGGGAATTGTGGATATAAATGGGGCTGTTCGGGGCCCTGAGCAGAGGCTCACTTCGGTAAGCATTCCGGTGCGTTGCGACTTGCCTGTTCCGACTTCACGGCCCGCAGTCAAGCACGTCAAGGCGAGTGATCACCGGGGGGCACGTAGCACTGCACATGACGAGCTCGGCTCTGGAACGGCGAGAGACCGCTGCCAGTATGCGACAGGTCATGTCGTCCCCGTGCTGCGAGTGCTCGGTGTCTCGAAGATAGCCCTACCCGCCTGTCCAACGGTGAGTCTGTAGCGTGGACCCACACACCGAACCCACGCGAAACACTTTAATCTTAACGTGCTTTCGCCCCCGGTGATGGATTTGACTCGCCCGAGATCCCCCTGCAATCTTGGAAACAACTCCAGATGTACGTTTCAATCCGCCCGGATGGATGTCGAGAAATGGCGTTTCCCCGGTGCATGCCAGAAGAAGAGCACAGGCCCGTCCTAAATACAGCATCGAACGGTGTAGCGGGCTCCTTATATGTATGTCGAGTTGCCGGTAAGTGGCGGAATCCCATCAGTCAAGGTTCCCCCCTGCCCGAGATCTTCTCTCGCGACGATCCCCCAACATCTGTTACCCTAGCGAGTCAGGCCGACATTCACTTAGAGGCAATGCCAAACAAAAAATAGCTTGGCCCAACTAGACGTGTAAGTCGCAGACTTGTGATAAGTACGGTAAGTCAGATTTATTTAAAGTCAAGAACACAGCATCGGAAAGTGAGTTCTTTCACTTTAAGTTGTTTGTATGTTCCACCTCTTAGGCAGGGATTCGACCGGCGTGGACACAATTCCCAGTAAGATAAGAAGGCCATGTACCGTCAACAAGTAGCATCTCGTGAGGATGTTGAAGTAAATACTATTATTTACATTTTAGTGTAGCAGCAGCGCACGCCGTTCCACCCAATCAGTGAACCACGACCGCATTCCTGCACTTATAGACATAGAACTTGAGTAGCCGTCCAATTCGTCATCAACCATGATTTCAGATGAACTGCGAAATGCTCGGAAGTACCGAGGTATACGCAGTACCACTTGGCGGCTCCATGGAGAACATGTAGTCTCCCCACCAAGGGCCACCTCCCCACCACAGCCAGCCTTGCCAGACGTCGGTGTTATCTTCCATGTACTGCAGCATCCCCGTCAGAGCCTGGATACACTGGCTGTTGGCGCCCCCGGCAGTCTCGCCGAGAATTCCCTTCTTGTTGTTCTGCTTCAGCCACTGGGTGGCGGCCTGGATGCGCTCGCTCCCGATGGTGGAGGAGACGCAGTTTGCGTTCGTGCCGGAACCGTCGCTGTCGAGGTACTGGTGCATCTCGTACACGATCTTGTTGGAGGGGTCCGTGAGGGAGGCCAGAGCAGCTCCAGTGCCGGAGGAGACCTGTTGCAATGTCAGAATAGAAGCACCTGAGAACTGCAGGATTTGTTTCGAGCAGTGAAGGGGAGCACATACCCAAGTCCAAGCGCCGGTGTAGGAATTTCCCTCAACAAAGATGTATTGGCTCGTAGCGCCGGCCGCGCGTATGCCGTTGATTGCAGCCTGGTTGAGCTGCGCAACAAGGGTGTTGTCCATGTCATGGTACTCATTGTTGGTGTCGAAGATGACCTTGCTGTTACCCGCAAACCGGGCGGCGATGGTCTTCCAGTACGTCTGGAACCCGTTGGTGTCGGTGATCACGTTTCCGTAGTAGCGCCCGAAGTTTTGCGAGTCGATGATGGCATATGCGCCCTTGCTTGTGATGTAGTTGACGATCTGTGGGTCCATTAGCTGTAAGCTTGGTTGACTGTGCTTATGGGATCACTGACATCGTTCAAGCCGTTGTAGTATGCCTCGTTGATACTACCTGTCAGTGTGCTTGGAATGATCCTCTCCCTGCCGAGATTGTCAGCGGGCCTTCACTAGATGTGGAATGCTTTTTAAAGAAAGAGTGCGGTGGTTGACTCACATCAAAATTGGCACTCGGAAGATGTTGAAGCCCTTTGCGGTCAAGGTCTGCCAGATGCTGCGTTAGTATAACTGCTTGTTCTCGTCTCCATTCCGCGCTGAATCCGAGTTGCCTCTCTTACGTCAATGGTTGAGTGGACAGGCCATGTGTAGTCCGTGCCAAGCGTGCCCGGCAGGTTGCCCTGACCGAACTCAGCACCGGACTCGTTGACACCCGTGAACAAGAACTTGCTCTTGCGCTTCTCTACAGGTGCGTCGCTGCTGGTGGTTGGTGCGGCGACCGCCGAAGTGACGGCGACCGTGCCAAGGAGGACATCGAGGAACCGCATATTGTCTCGAATCAAAGGAAACTACGGGCTCTTGGTAGCAGGACAAGACCAAGCCATTCATTCAATACGACGATGGGCAACATGGCATTTTATGTTCTTCAAGGCCTGGCCGACGATGATGCGGCGGAGGCCATTACTCCGTGGTGGAGGGATGCGAACTGCGTTGATGTACGATCAAGCTCAGACGGTTGCCCTAGGATGGTAGCGATCCGTAATTTGGCGAGCCGCAAATTGGACGTCCCCGCAATGCTTGTGATGGTGAAGCATCGTGAAAGCCGGCGCTAATCGGTTTCGGTACTGGTACCGAGGCCTGGTGATCCGGGGTTAGATCATGCTTGTTGTCACGGCCGGCGAATCACTAGGTTATTGCCGATCATAAGGACAAGGAAGCTCAACAATGGACCTCCCTGCCCGGCGAATCAACAGGCGGAGGCAGGCTTGCCGTTCTGTAGGTCGGCCACATGCGGCCAATGTCACGCAAACAACTCCACCCACAGGCCCCTGATGTTATGGTAGTGCTCATTAGCGGCCGCAATTGAGCTAAGAAAAGGAGGCCCGAAGACCAAACAATGGCACGGGTCTCTCAATCGCTGTGAAGCTGGTCCCCAAGCAAGTAATCATTATCACTTCTTTGCCAACCGAACCGTCATTGGGACTTGCCTTGCTCCGTAGGTCTCTGTACAGGTTCCGTCTGGATAGCGATGCTTAAGCTCATCTCGGGTGAAATATTTTCGACTGCATCTCTTTCTGCTCTCTCCTTGAGCTCGCTCTCGCCTTCCCCTAGCGGCGTCCACGTCCCGTCTGCAATGTCCCGCCTTACACGCTTCGCAATCTCTGGCTCGGCCTCGGCAAAGTGTTCGGTCCTCCGAATCCACTCGAGCTCATCAGCCGTGCTGTCTCTCCCCTCGATGGCGTTGCGGTAAGGGTACCGGCCGAATTTATCAATGATGGGGCGGTGAGCGTCGTCGACCATGAAGGAGAAGAAGGCAGCCTTCGAGAAGGACCAGTCTTGGTCCAGGTCAACGTGAGTCACGACGTACACCAACGAGTATTCATCCAGCGGTGGTGACGAGCCGTCCCTCGCCGGATCGCGGTGTCCCGAGAAGCCTTCAACGGCGCGGCGTAATTGCTCGATGCGAAGTGCTGAAAGACGCTGGTCACCTCTGCTTTCTTGGTGGGCCATGGTCGCATTGAACTCGGACGCAATGCAGATCCAGTACTCGAATGTCGAGCCTGCCCAGGCCTCAGGAGCCCACGGCATCAGCTGTTCTGGCAGGCCGTAGTAATACTCGTACAACTTCCTCGCTACCTTGTCAAACCAGCTCGTCCACCGCCCATCGATGCCCTTGAAAAGAACCCTCGGCGCCTGGTCGAGGAGTACATGCATGCCAAAGGCCTGTTCCGGGAACCCGGGGTCCTCTGGAGAGGGTAAGAACCCCGTCATGTCCGGGACAGTGTCGGGCCCGTAGGCATGGCTGAGGGCCTTCAGAGCAGGCCAGGCGCCCTGGACAGCGGTGGCGAAGCGAGAGTCATCGGAGAAGAACTCGGTCACCAACTCCTTCCCAGATATATGGTGCGTGCTTGGCCAGGGAATCCGCGCGCGCCACATCTGCTTCAAGAGCAGAGGTGTGATGATTGAGTGGACGTCCTGCATGACGAGCGTGCCAGCCTTGTGATGCACCTAGGTTAGTCGACCTCGTGAGGATATTGTCAAAGCTACACACCTCATCCAGGACGAGAGAAGAGCCTCACTAGGCCGATTATACTGACCTCCAGGTTCGGGGTAACGTTGGGCCGGGTATGACAGCCGCTAGGCCATAACAGTACATCGAAGGCAGTTTGCATATTCCTCTTTATGTCTCTTGTATTTCAACATTTGCAGAAACACAACATTACGATTTCGCATGTCTCTTCAGCAACCCATTAAGATTTTAATGTTATGGAGGATGCAGTTCGCCCGAGCGTGGAGGCCTTCAAGGCGATTTACAACAGGGGATACCAGACTTGGGCTGCACTCTGGCAGATAGCCGCCACACACAATTACCTACAATATCAACTTTCCAGCCTTTGTTCAGTGTTTCCCAACCATCCATATTTCCCAGAAAGGCTTAAGGTCGACACATCTTTCTCAAACACGGCTACCGTAAGGGGGAGAACTACTTGGAGAACTAGCAGAGGACCTTGCGATCTCTCATCATTCCAGGAAGAGATGGTCCTCCATGTAGCTTCAAACTGCCCGACGACGATCGTCTTCAGTTCTGGTCCACATTTCACAACGAGCTTTCTGGGCCACGTCGCAAAAGAAAGCCCCCACGTTCCCATCTTGGTGCTTGCCTGGGCATACATACTGTCGGCACGATGGGCAGAGCTGATTCCTGGCGCGGTTATGTCCGACTACAACAGCCACCAGGCGCAGCTAAACTTTGGCAATGGGCCACATGGACTGGAAAATGACGGCAATTATGTTGCGGTAGATATAGGTGACGTGGATGATGCCGCTGCAAGGTGGTGGGCAGCTGTTCTTGCGGCAGACGGCGGGTGGGACGCATCAATCCGCAGTGACACTGGTAACTTTCTCTGCTCGCCATGGTCCATTAGGACCCGGCCAGGGCCAAATTTCACCATATCTGCAAATATTCAGCCTCGCTCGGCGATGAAAAAACCGCGTCCTGCGTCTTTCAGCACCGCTGTCCGCTACCTATCAGAGTATTGCCATCTTCACGACGTTGCCGAGCAAAGCCAAGCAGCCCTAGCAGCGGCGTTGCTCATCCCAGTGGCAAAATTTGATGCTAAAAGAATCAATTTGCCCGTACCTCGACTACCACGCAAGGCAACATGCAGTCAAGAAAAGCCCCAAGTGCTTCCGTCCTGGGACATGGAACCTCGGCAGCTGGATCGGCTTCTCACGCTGAGTTGCAACGCAAGGGGGGTGAAAGCTCTCTTGAACAGCATCTTCTTCGAACCTGATGTGGCCTGCAACAGCTGCGGAGCCTGGTTACAGGGCTCGTTTGCTTTCCTCGACTCCGACAAGGCCGGGGACCCACGTGTCCTCTTGAGCACGTTCACGGAAAGGGATCCAGGGCTCGGTTTCCTGTGGCTAGGTGCCTTTATCACGGGGGCCGAGGAGCGCTGCCTCCAAGAAGCTCGTATGGGCTGGTGGAAGGTCGACATTAGTGCTGCTTCCTGGACTGGTACGCATGCGTCCTTCATCCAGGAGCCCGTCACGAAAGCTCCTCCCAACGCCCAAGAGATCTCACGAGCTGACGAGTGCCGCCTGATGTACCTATCCCATGAACCGGATCACGCAGTCCCACCGCTTTTTCCATTTGCCCCGTTCGGCTACACCGCCATGGAAGACATAGACCTTGACGTTCGTCGACATGCCCGATGTTCGACAGCTCATGGCCTCGAATATAATTGTTTTAGCTGGGACTGTCAGGGTGGCAACAAGGTTGAGCAAGGAAGAAATGAGTCGATGGCGATTACCATCCGTGCGAAGGCTGGGAAACCTTCTATTACCGGTAACAACAGCTTTGCCGTCGACTACGATGGCCTTGATCCCGAGGACGAAGTGTCGGAGATGGTAACGAGGAACGTTTTCACCTGGCTACGAGGTGAAGACGGATTTCCTGTGGCGGAGAGATCGATCCGTGAGCACGAGTGGATCGAAAACCTAGAATCGGACGACGACAGCCCGATTGATGGGGATGTTCAGTCCACGGCTGGAAGGAATCTTGGTGGGTGGTTATTGGGGGTATCAACCAGAAGGTCAAATTCACTTTGATTCTGAAGACAAGCAATTAGAAGAACTTGTCAAATATTAGCTTGGGGCTGATATCGCCGCCTTGCCGCACCTATCCAAGCAATTCATCTGACTTGCTTGAACCTAAACACCATTACCGTGGATTAATGTCAAGGTGTCGAGGTCCCAACACGTCAGGAGATCTAGCATTACATGCGCTGCTCTATCTACACACAGACACAAGATTATATACAGATGTATCACATCCTCACCTTCAGCTTCCATCCTGTCGGTGATATGCTTACCGCAACCAGCATAGGCTCCCCGATCATGAGCAGCGAGGCGGCAAACATCGCTATACCCAAGTAGTGACCACTATTAGCGCTAATCAACACGCCTGTAATGACATTTAGACACTTTTGCAAATCATAACTTAGCACGGAAAAAGTCGCTGTGGTCGCCTGCGGCTTTTTGTCCCGCTGGACCGGCAGGCGCCCCCTGCATACTTAGGTGACTCGCAAAATTATGTAGGTCGCCTTACCTCATTGGCAGTGACCTGACCAGTGTCGAGGGTATGAAAATGCTAGCCAATAAATCAGTATATTCCTATTCAAGGATCCCCTGAAAACATCAATCAAGACCTTTTCTCCGAAAATCTACATCTAGTAACGTACTTCCTCTGGATTGTCAAATCGATGTGTTAACAAGAAGTGGACATTTTAGCAACCTACCTAGGTAAAACGTCCTGCACCTTTGTAAACACCTCCGTTTCATCAGCGACGAGAAAGAGCAAAGGGACATGTACTATCAGAGGACGGCAGTTCGGGTGCCCACATATGTCAGTGTGGCAGCGGCTCTAGTCGCTCTGCTCTGGATGACTGTATGGCGACTGGGCAAGATCCCATCACAACGACGGCAACAGTACTACTCGCCTCAGGCTATTAACTTGGTATCTTGAAAAGTTTTGACTTTGAGAAGCTCGTCGTTGAAATACGATATGGGCGACGCCTCATGTTTACGGGTACGGCCCATTTTTGGCATCCAATTAGAAAGAACGAAGGGATTTTCCCTCCCGCGGAGATGCATACATTACTACAACTATTTATATAACACCACCATAATTTTAAAAAGTTCACAAGATTATAGCGAAGCTAGATACAGCTTACTTACCTTTTATATAATAAAAAAGAATTAATAATAATATTATGTAGCATAATATATCTTTATATGTATGTTTATATACATATATCTAGCCCTCCTCGGCATACTCAACCAGCTTCGTCAGGATTTTAGTATCTACTAGCTCATAGTGCTGTTGACCATCTTCGTTACGCCAACAATATGGCCCAAGGTGACAAAGGCGTCCGTCGCACTGCACAAGCCGGTAAACATCGTTCCAAGCACAAGGTCAGCCCAAGGCTTCCTACTCATCCAAGAGCGTGTCTCTCTGCCAACTGTGCAGCCGAAGCGTCGCGTCCAGCACTCGGCCGTGTTCGCCTGTTGACAGGGTGGCCATGCTCTTTGTATATAAAGGAGATATTGATCCTCAGCTTCTTGCTCTGGGAAGCTAGGTCGCCCTAGGCTCGCAATTGCCCCTCGACACGACAAGACACGCCGATTATTGATCAATAAGATAGGCTCTGAGTTACTATCGCCGGGACGTTTCATTGAGGCTGGATGTCAAACGTGGCATGTATCTGTGGACCATGATACGTGGCTCGCTTGGCAGAATCAACCAAAAAAGGCAGCTGGAACATGCGCAGTGGCATCATTACAGAGTCAGGTATTGCTGTTGGCCTTCGATTGAATCGGATCTGCTTCTGCAGTTTCCAATTCAGAGTGATAATAAGGATTCAGTAGCCGCTCTGGTACCAGACGGTGAATCTCATCTCATTATTCTCATCTCCTAATTCGTTGTGTTGACCAATGCAGCGCACTTGAACGTTGGTGATTTTAGCCCTTGAAGGCGTGGTCTGCAAAACGCGCGTAAGCAGCCACCAATCCCAACCAAAAAGCGGAGTGCAGAAAGACGACCAAGCCACAGGGTCCCTCGTCAGGGGGGTGAACAGCGGTACAAAATGCGCGTTGGCGCAACGTTGGGACAGCACTGATGAATGCAGGACTCACGCCAACAAATTCAAAAATCTCAGTCAGGAGAGATCAAAATCCGCGAGATCGCTTGCATACTTAGCAACGGCACAATATGGCGAATTCGGAAGACACACCGCGCTTGAAGATCTCGATGATCTCTAGCTCTGCGCCGACCCCAGCCAAGAGAAGTATCAACGGCTTGTCGCTAAAGCTGAGCCAGCGACTCTCGTCCGATCCTTCTATATTGCCACCTGTATCCGAGGACGCCGATGAAGTACCCTCACCGCCGTCCTCAGCAGCTGTATCGACAGCATTATTACAACCTGCGCCATCGCCCCGCGCCCCCGCTGGCGAGGGCGGAGAGGTGTCAAAGGTTGGGGGCCACTTCGCCCAGTTCCGGTCGCAGAATTTCGAGCCCGATGATTCTGCCCCATTCAGCGACGAGTGGGAGCGGCTGACTGCCTCCCAGGGGTGGGTGCCGGGCTCGCAGGCGTACAAACGGGAACGGGCGCGGGCGCTGCGAAATGAGCTGCGCGCTTGCTACTTTCCCCCGTCGAGCATCAAGATCAAGGAGGAGCAGAATGGGGAGCACGCCGAGCCGGCTATCAAGCGTGAAGAGGCGGATACAGTTGCGGAGCAAGGCGGAGGCGGAGAGGACTGTGCCGGAGGGCCCTTTGCGCTCGAAATGGGGATCGAGGATAGATGCCCCCTGGCAGAGCTCATGGGCTTCCAGGCGATGTGCAGAGATGTCGGGCAGGAGCCAGGGAATAATCTTGACGAGTGCAAGACAGCATTGCGGGCAACGCTTGTCAACATTGTCGATCTCATCGACTCGCACCGCACGGGGCAGCCGGTGCAGGTGTGGACCGACTTCGAAAGCTTCCGTGCGTATACCATGCGATCTGAGAAGACAATGCCTCTCGACGAGGCTAAGAAGGACGAGCTGTTGACATGTTTTTTGAAGAAAATCAGGTCTGGTGGACGCTGCTCGAGAGGTCGTGCTGGTGGTGGTGTGAGAAAGAGGGTGAAGACAAGGGCGCCTTCTCTGGGTTCACGCCTAGAAGGCGAGAGAGAGAGGAAGAGGCCGCGTCGATAAATTGTGAATTGAGTGTTCTGTCTCGGGTGGCTGCGGGGTGTGGGAGTAAGTGGACTCGGAAACTAGTCCCAGGATTCTGGGTTTGGCAGACAACATATCCTTCTTGTGGTTTGATCCCAAATGTGACAAGCCCATGTGAGAGATCAGGCTGTATCATCAACCATATACAATACACCTATTGCTTTACTGGCAACGCCGCGAAGGCATCTCAGATCTTACGAAGTCGAGTGGTGGGCCTGAATTAAACCGGTCGATCCACGCTTTGTGAACGTGGGACCTGCGTGTGTTCGGGGCATGGTGGTCACGAAAGGATATACACCAAGGCTTCAGGTCGTTTAGAGACAGCTTTTTAGTTCAACTCGCCAGATTGCATACAGTGGGTCCGAACGGCATAACCTAACAGAACATTTAGACAGCCTAGAAAACGTTCTCTTATGGTGTGAGGGGGGTGGCGCTTGAGCCAGCACACTGACTGAAATGCGAGTTGCTGTGTCTCCGCCGTTTCGCCACGGATTTTGCTTCTGCCGTAGCAGATTAAGGCGGCATGGCTTAGCTGGAAAGTCAGTCTTACCTGCTACAGAATCAGGAAGTGGTCTCCAACATCATGATACCAAAATGGACATCGTTGAGCAAAGCAGTCAGGGTCGAGTCCCACAGGCCGTAATATAATTGTGGGGAGTATATTTCTCTACGGGACCAGAGACTTGCCCAAGGCTGCCGTCGAGCCAGTTGAGGAAATATGAAATGGCGGAAAGGCACCAGTTCTTAGAGAACTCGACCGAGTATAAAGTCAATGTGATTTCCAGTCAGTTTCTCCTGTCACCATAGAACTCTCTTCATCATCGTACGCTTTCTGATACTTGAGCAATCAAAGACACAGAGTTACTCAGCTGCTTAAACCTGGGCCTCCGATCCATTGCCTCCACGATGCTTTTCTCTTCTATGATCGCCTCTGTCCTCCTTGGACTCGCCGCAGCAGACGAGAACTACGATGTCGGGGTAAGTGTTATGGCCGTTTAGACTTCTACTCAACACCCACGCAGATGCCGCACCTAGAACGCTCGCTGACATGTTGGTGATAGGTTTGCAACGGGGAGTCATGCAATGTGAATTTGGTCGACACCCAGTGTACTGTGGGATCTGTAAGTGTCCAAGCTCCAACTGCGCTCTCTCCTCGGCTGCTTGTAACTTGACTGACAATTCTGCCTCGCAAGTGTGTCGGAGAAGGCGGTGGCGACGGTGCCAAGTGCCATGTCATGAAGGGATGGGGTCCCGCGTACTGCCCGGTGAACTGCGACAAGTACCATTGCCCGTAAATGCTGGCAACCTCGATCTATTACTGGGTTCGAGTGGGTGAGAGGGCCTGCAATAGACGAATTTGATGGGCATCGAGGAACAGACGCAGAAGGGCGGAAGGGTCAAATCAATCGATGGAAACGATTCCGTGGCGATTTGGCATCTTTCTGATGACGGAAGTGTCCAGCTGTCACACATTCGACAAGAACTGGAGGTTCGGAACTGGCTTTTGGGAGTGGACACTTGGTAGACTATCTCGAGCGGTAGTGAAAACAAAATGACGCACGATTCTGACCCTGTCTATAATACCGTGGGAGAGGCTATTAGCCTCGGTAAACTTTCTTCCTCCGTCCAATTTCGATGTAAACGAAATGAATCGGAAGAGAAATATGCGTAGAAGTTTCATTACACGGTGTCAGCATGCCAGTTGTGTGACAATTGCAAGTATCAGACAGGAATCACTCCGGGATACGTATACTCACTCCAAGTGACCTGACTACGTGTCTGGGTTGAGATAAATGGACAGAGTAGGTGTATTGACAGACTGCGTTGCCGACCTGCTGCCCACGCTTTTCCAGCGTGCTCCTACACCGGGCTCCCGAGGTCGCCCAGCTCATTTGTAACGCACTACTTTTGTCTCTTGGCAGGTAACTTAGGGAATATAGGCGCAAGCCGCGCATCCGCATTTACATATAATCAGCTTGCCGATACGGGACATTTGCAAGACGGAGCTGATCCGGGGCCACTGCTCGCGGAAGGGACGGGAGCAGCCAAATACAACGTCGTAGACGGGTGCCGGGCGCCAGGATGCATGATAACTTGGAAGGCAAGAATAAATATACCTCGAAATTGGTATTTCCTGGTGAATGGTTCGAAGTGCCACAGGTCACGTTCAGCATGCTGAACACAGAGCAGTAATGACCTGGAAGGGAAAGGGACGGCATACCTAGGTAGCTTGGGCTTTTGGTGCAGACTAACGGCGGGGGTCTGCACGATGCTCGACGGGGCTGTACTGAACCGATGCGTCGGGACCCTCACCTCTGCTTGGCCCGTGCTCTCTGCTTCTGCCATCGGCCCTATCAAAAAGTTCCCGGTCCAACTTGGAAGCATCTCCATCGTCGACCTGAGATTCATCACGTCCGGCACGCAGCACAGCCAAGATGCAGCCCACGAGGGCATTACTCAAGCGGTCGATATGGAAAGGTAAGCTGTCAGGATGCCAGCATTCCGTTCCCATGCATGCGCTCCGAGACTGACGCGACACCCCTCAGGGCCACATATCGTCCCGTACGTTTAACAAACACTGCCTCGACCCCGGGCATCCCATGGCCCACAACGATTCCTCCCCGACCATGTACACGAGGCTATACTACGTGATCGCTAACCCACAGCCACCAGTCTGCCCCTAGTCAAGCCCCAGCCCGGCAAATACACCCCTCCCATCCGCACCCAGGCCCGCTCCGCGACCATCCTCCCCAGCTTCGTGGGCATGAACTTCGAGGTCTACAACGGCAAGGTGTACAACCCGGTGACGATAACGGAAGACATGGTCGGCCACAAGCTGGGGGAGTTCTCGCAGTACGTTCCCGGCGCGCGCCGTTCCCTAGGGAGAGAAAGAGAGGCTGTAGGAGAAACGAGGCACCGATGCTGACTGTTGTGGCAGGACACGGAAACCGTTCATCTACGACAAGCGATAAAGGGACAGTGAAAACATTTCCAGCCTGAACAGGCCATGACGGAGGAAGAAGCGCTATTTCGAAGGGCGGCACCAGGTATACTTGGGCCACGCGACATCCGAGGACTGGCGCGGGTCGGTCTGTCATCACGAGGTTGGAAAGCATGGGGCGGCCCGCCGAATGGCTGTGCCTGTGCATTGAGCTCAATGGACCTTGCGGCAGTACAACACATGTCAGAAGCTGTGATATGGCCTCTGCTGCAGCAGCAGAAATGGAGTGGCGGCCGATCCATTGTGCCAAGTAGTTGCTACTGGCTTCCTATGGCTCTGAATCCCTTCCGTGAATATGATGGTTCGCCACCCCGGATCCTCGTGTACGGGAAGCGAAATGCAGTATTGGTTCCCCCATAACGCCGTCATCCTTTCCATCCGTGAACGCCTTTCAAAATCAGAGTGCCGCCGTGCCAGACTGGTGCCTGTAGGCTTCAGTGGTAGAATTCAAGTCTCCCCGGCCGTGCTTCTCGAGTGAACCGACACGAGACAGCAGTTCTCCTCGTCCGTCCCCCAACATTTCCTGCTCATCGGTAAAACTCGCTCCTCTTGACATTAACACCGTACTCCCCAACCGCCATGCCCAGGTCCTCCATAGTCAGCACCGTCCGGTTCTGGCTACCACCCTGTCCACCACCCCCGAAGCCTGGCCGCTGGATGCCCAGCAGCGCCTGGCCCGCGGCGGCAGCCTGCCCGCCCTTGGCGCCCCCCGCCCCGCCGGCAGCACCAGGGGCGCCCGGCTGGCCGGGGATGGGGTAGCCGGCGGCGGCGCCCAGGTTGCCCATCGGGTTGTTGGCGGCGGCCGAGTTGCTCGCCCTGATGCGGCTGTACTGGTAGGCGTCGGCGGCGATGTCGGCGACGAACTTTTGTGTGGCCAGGGCGAGCAGCTTCGCGAGGCGCGGGTCGGTCTGGGGTGGCGGTGGCAGGCCGGCCTTGGTCATGTAGTAGTTGGTTACGCCATCGGGGATCTGGTGGCAACCGTAAATCAGCATTTGTTGCCTGTCGAGGAGAGGAGAAGACAAGGGAAAGTAGAGGCGAGGCAGGTGGAGGGCCACACTTACGATGGGGGCATAGTCGTCAATCTTGGCCAGGAACTCCTTCAACGAGGTGTCCTTGCGCGTCGGCAGCCGTGGGTCGACCAGAGGCGCGTAACCGCCCGTCTCCTCCTCGGCTTGTTGGGCACCAGCAGCGGGCTGGGGCGCATTGGCCTGCTCGGCGGGTTCCTGCGGTGGCGGCTGCGACGACATGTTCGCGGCGATGGTACAATGCAGCGACGACGACGACGAGATGGCTGGTTGCGCGGATGGGTCGAGGTTCGAGATGGATTGGTTGCCTGTGATAGCCGCAGCTGGCTGGGAGGTTGGCCGCCTCCACAAGCGCGTTGCCGGCCCGTGAAATGCTGACGTAATTTTGTCTTCCGGAGACCCCCCCCCCCTCCCCTCAACTGCAACCCAAATAATTCACATTTTACCAAAGTCGGTCCACGTGGGGAGTGGTACAATGCAATTCATGCCTTGGGGCCTGTCAATTTCAGAAGGGGGATCTGTACACTGTCTGACATGGCATGAAAAGTACGATGCCAGTCGTCAGAATCCGGAGCTCATCAGCTTCATTCCAAATCTACCTGTCCCAAGGTATAGAGTGACCAGCCAAATAATCCCAAGCAAAGTCCAGCCAAGATCGCCATGCTATTCACAAAACACCACATTGCCCCGGGAGGCACATTTCCCAATCTAGCCTTGGTATTACGTGCCTTGCCAGGTCATGCCAATGCCTCAAAGGCACAGTTATCTCCTCAGAGACCCCGTTCACGTCCCACTCAGTTACCGCCGTCTGCTTCTCGTTGTCGTCGGCGCCATCGTCTCGAAAGCGTCGTCGTCATCGTCGTCATCATCAATCTCGTCATCACTAACTTCGAGAGCCTTCTGACTCTGCGCGACACCACGTGTGGCAGGGCGCTGCGACTGCGAGAAGTTCAACGTCGCCTGCCGTGTCTTCGCCGCGGGTGCGGCTTTCGTAGCTCGGGACGATGCCGCCTTCGCCGTCGCGGCCTTGGTGGTGCGCGTGGCTCGCTTCGGCGGCGGCGCCGGCGGGTCAGCCTCCTCGTCCTCATCCACGAACGCGTCCACTGACATGGCATCCGCCTCTCCCGCCCCGTCCTCCTCATCCTCATCGCTGTCCACGATGATCCCCGTCTTCTTCTTGGGCCGGCCCCGTGTTGCAGGTGCTTTCTTCGTGGCCGGCGCCTTCTTGGCCGGCGCCTTCTTCGCTGCCGCCCCGCGCTTGGGAGCCGGCTTGGGAGGCTGCGACACCAGCGAGTCGTCTTGATCTGCCTTAGAAACAAACAAGTCGTCCATCTCGACGTCCTCATCACTAGCGCTGCGACGATTCCGGCTGCTCGAATTCTTCTTTGCTGGGGCTGCGGCCGCTGTCTCGTACCAATGAGACGGGTCATCGCCCCAGTGAGCCCCGAGATCAGAGTCGTAGTCCTCTGGCCGCTCCTTCATCCGTCTCCTGGGGCCAGTAGATCTGCCATTCTTGGCGTAGCTCTGCTCCGCACGTTCCTTGACCGTCTCAATCAGCGTTTCGATGTCGGCCTCCGGGTCTTCATCCTTGAGCTTCACAATTGCCTTCAGCGACTTGGACAAGGACTCGTCAACGAATTCATCCATGACGTGGGGGCCGCCCTTCTGGACAAAGTCCACGAGTCTCGTGATGAACTCGTTCTTGGGCAGAACCTTCAGCGAGCTCTGCGCTAGGAACTCCTCAACCAGGACGTCGGGCTTGACAACGTCGTCGTTCCCGAGTGCCTCCATGATGCGGTCAGGTAGTGACGGGTCGTCTTTTGCGCGTCCTGTTATTACTCCCCTTTAGCCAAGTCCAGACCCTCTCTCTGCGGAAAACCTTCAGTGACTCACTCGCGGTAGTTTTCTTGCGGTAAAAGGCCACGACGTCGTTGGTGTTGGCGACCCTACCCGCGAAGCGGTTTGAGAATCGCTGGGGGTTCTCCACGTCGAAGTTGCCGCCCTCTTCTGCGCTGTATTCCACCTTGAGGCGTATCAGGGGGAGCGGCCGGTCCTCCTCTGCAATCTCGTCCTCGGGCTCATCCTGCAGCGCAAGCCAGTCACGGTTCGCCTGGTCGATCATCTTGTCGACCTTCTGAATGAGCAGCTTTGTGACTTTCTCACGGTTGTTCTTGAGACTCTGGAGCGCCTTAAATTCTGGTATCTTCTGCAGCACGATATCATTTGTGACGAAGGGGCGGACCGTTTTGAGAGGTATGGGGTCGCACTTGAAATCGCGGCCGGTGATACTGACAAGTGCAACCTGCTTCTGGACAGCTTCCGCGGCGATCAGGGAGGTCGCAACGGATGAGCCAGGCTGGATGACTTCGAAGCCTGTCTCGGGGTTCGGGACAGGTTTGACGACACACTCGTGCTCGTGGCCCCAGACGACGAGATTCATCCAGTCGGGCAGCACGTTCTCGGGCAGGTACGAGGTGGCGGTGTGTGCATGGTGGTTCTGATGGACAGTCAAGAGGTTGAAGAAGTCGGAGGCCTGCTGGGTCGGTCGGAAGAAAGAGACGTGGTGGTCCCGAAACGTGCGGAACAGGCGCTCGTCACGGACGTTGCTCAGGCCGTACAGGGCAAGCTTGGTCCTCCCCTTCTGCAACAGCACGGGCTTGACCTGGATGTTGTCTACCTCGGGGACCCTGCCAAAGTAGTTGACCAAGCCAGCAACCTGCAGCAGGTCCAGGGAGCAGAAATGGCCGTCGCCGCTGGGGTCGTCGTGGTTCCCGTGGATGGAGAAGACGGGTATGGAGATGTTCATATCGGGGTCCTCATAGTTGACGTGTGGGAAGGCACCCTCAAACACCTCGTGTGCATCGGAGAGGAACTCGAGCTCGCAGGGCTTCATGCCGAGGCAGTTCTTTCGCAGGGAGCGCATGACCTGGTACATGGACTTGCGGGAGGGTTTGTTGTCGTGGAAGAGATCGCCGCCGAGAAGGACCATGTCGACCTAGGACCAGCCAAAGGTTAGATGATGTTAGAGGCAAGAGAAATCAGATCAAGTCATACATCCTGGGTCCTGGCCAGGTTCATGATCTCGTCAAAAGTCTTCCAGCTGTCATCCTTCCGAATGGGATCGCGCTCCTCGTAGCCGACATGGTTGTCCGTTGCCACGAGGATGCGGATCGTGTCCTGTGCTGTGAGGGGAGAGGCAGGTCAGCTGAACATTCTCGATATTGGACCAGAGCGGCCGTGGTTTATTTCCAAAGGGGACGTCGAGAGAAGGACGAACCTGGGGCGTCGGCGGGCATCGTGCCAGAGGTGGGCAGGGAGGGAGGTGATCTCAAAACATGTGTGGTTGTGATAGTCTCCTAGAGAACAAAAGCTATCTCGCCAGGCCACAAAAAGAGCGGAAACGATTATTTCTGAGTGATGCGCACCTAGACGGCCAGGTGTGGTTGAACAAGGAGCATCGTCCGTTCCTTTAAGTGGTTGTGCACGGTGTTAACGCGTCGGAGGTGGTGAGGGGTTCTAGGCAGGCGCGTCGGTGGAGCTCCCAGAGTGCCCTGGGAGCTCGGGCCTGACACGAACTCACATGGCCAGGTGCAGCTGCAGCTGCAGCCCGCGGTGCTGACAAAGCTTTCCCCGGCCTGGGGGCGTCATCTCACCCACCAAGACCTAGCCAAGGCCTGGGTCCTTGCAGTTGATGCTTAAACTTGCAGAGACAGTGTTCAGGGAAAGCAAGCAGAGACGCCAAAGTGCCGCCTGATGTGGGAGAGTGATAGGGTGCTGAATACGACGGCAATGCCGGGCATAGGCAATTGATATTGGCTGCTTCTGGGCTCGCAGCAGCAAGAGGGAAATGCCCTTGACGGACGTTGACGTTGTGCTGCCGTGACACTTTCACACCCAACGCCGCCCCTTGTTGATCGCTCACAACCCGGTATTTTGAGCGCGAACACACGCGAGCACCACAAGAGACGATAGGTCACGACCCTCGGAAAAAGAAGGCATATTCATATGACACTGTACTCTGCCAACTTCAAACTTTAGTCAACCTGCATCTCACTCGCATTGCTCTCAGTCGACGCCCGTCCCCTGCACTGCACAGATCAGAGCCCAACTCGACGACACATGGACGAGTTTGGTGACCCAGGCGCCTTCGAGGCAGACCCTGACGTCGACCTCGACGAGGACATGGGCCAGGATGTTCCAGACCTGGACGAATACGAGGCCGAGGGCGAGGAGGAACTGGACGAACACGACGACGACGTTGGCGCCGGCATGCCCTTTGACCCAATAGCACTGGGCCTGAAGGAGATCAACAACCTCGCCCGCTGTCGTGTCAGCACCTTTAAGCCTGGGAATGGCGTCAAGGAGCTTTTGGATGATGATCTCAGCCAGTACTGGCAGTACGTCTCTCTCACCCGGGGCCTGGTCTCATGGTCTTATGGGATTCAGGCTCACTCCCGCCTCACTCCCGCCCACTCCCACCTCCCCACATATCGACATCATCTCCTCCTTTGACCCAATTCCGAACCCCTGCTGACATTCTTCCCAGGTCTGACGGCGTGCAGCCCCACCTCATGACGATGAAGTTCACCCGCCAGGTGGAGATCCGCGCCCTCCGTTTCTTCGTCGACTACACCCAGGACGAGTCCTACACCCCAACCAAGATCCTCTGGTTCGCCGGCACGTCGGAGCACAACCTGATCCAGTTCGCAAGCTCGACCCTTAACAACCCGGTCGGCTGGCAGGAGGTCAGCATCACCGGCTGCGGCGGCGGCGACGACTCCAACTCGCTGTGCTGCTTCGTCGTCCAGATGCAGGTCATGGAGAACCACCAGAACGGCAAGGACACCCACATCCGCGCCGTCAAGGTCTACGGCTTCGACGACCAGCTGAGGGCCGCCGGCGCCACCGGCGTCCCGGCGAGGGAGGACGAGAAGGTGTTCAGGGTCGACGAGAATAAGGCCGGCGACGAGGCCGAGCAGGAGCTGTTGGAGCATCTCAGGCTCAGGGAGATTGGCAGAAGCTTTGAGCCTGGCGACCCGAGCGGCATCGCGTCGACGCTGGATTTCTTGGAGGATCCCATACTCCGGTGACGACATCCATCAAAGGCCCGGGAGAGGGGGCTGCCGGCTCACTACGCGCACGTATCTACCCAGCTCCAGTATCAAGTCTGACTTGAATCCGTTGAAGGCTTTGTACTTGTGCTGGAAGGATACACGTACCCTAAATTCGTGTCAGTTGAGCTCGTTGGTGCAGCATGGTGTTTCTGAACAAAGTTCAACCCCTCCGCCACAAATCGGCGAGCAACAGTAACGTGAAGAGTCTGTACTTGGCTCTCGCTATTGGGAACCAACATATGGGTCTCCTTTCCGAAGGTTGAGATCGATCAGTACATGTTTATATAATAAGTGATACCCATTCAGGGCTACATTGATTGAATCACACACCAGTGAAGCGAGGGACCAACACTATTTGTCAACCACTCAAAGAACGGATCGAATCCAAGTCACCGATGCGTTTCTGGAATCTGTTTTCAACAAGCATCTGGCCGATACGAAGACGCCAGCTATGGTTGCCCAGGTGTTCGTTTGACTCAATTTACCCTCTGGGCCACATTGAAGCAATACATACGTGTTGGCTATCAAAGAGTTCAAGAGGTGCTGTCGATTACGGAATACAGGAGTTGCTGTAAATAAATTCGTTCAATATGACTTTGAGTATTGATTCCACAAGCATTCAAGGCTGTAAAGATTACATACATCCATTGAATAACTAGTTTCCACGACCATCGAAATCCTGAAATTCTACACCAAATCCTAAAATGGCTTATCAAATCTCCCAAGTTTTCCCTTTCGTCTCCCAAACCGTCCGGCCTTTTGCCACCGCCTGTGGACGACGAATCATTGCTATTGACCAGTCAGTCCTTGTACATTTCTACTTAAGACGTCCCTTCCTCGCCCGGGAAGCTCTGTAATTCTTGATTGCTGCGACGGCGGCTGATCCTGCGAGCTGAAATCATCTTCCATCTGACCAATTCCCAACTGTACCATAGGCGGATCCGGCTGCGAGCTGATGTCTGCTTCCTTACTATCAATCTTTGGTTCGATGTTCTGTTGCTGTCGAGCTCGAAAAAAAAAAAGGAATCCACCATACCGCGCCTTGGCGTATTTGAGAGAGGGTCACTATGGCCTTCGTCTGCTTAATAAGTCATTATTTTTGCAAGTCTGTCTGGCGGTGATTTGCACTCAAAAGCCTTATTTCTCTGGAAAGCAATCAAAAGCCCACTTGAGTGCCTTTTAAGGGTAAATAATCTCGGAGGGTAAATGGTCGCAGAGCAAAAAAATGGTCGTGGGAGTTGATGATTAAGTACTTATTTTTACTAGCAGCTCCCATACAAAGCTAAGTACCTCCCAAGGACAGCTCCTTCCTCAACTTCAATACTTCAACTCCCCACCTGCCCTCTCCCTTAGCCAGAAAAAGATTAATTAGATTAATCAAAGCAAAGGGTTCCATTTAATCCACAGCCTGCCAGAAGGCTGAAACTCAAAAGGAAGCATTATTGGGAGATAAAATGAAGGATTTTGTTTTGGCTAGCCTTTGTCCCGAAGCAGGAGCTCCATTTCTATGAAAATTGGGAGGGATTTTGCTCAGAAGAGGGCACCTTCCGTCTAGAAGGCCCACCTTCCTGCTAAATCCACCCTTTGCCTTCAATCCATTATTACTCCGTGACGACTTTTGGCCTTTAGAAGCAGTTTTAATTTGCTAGGAATTTATATAGGCTTGATAACTTAGAGCAAGTTGAAGATCTGATTAGAAGGGTCTTCGTAATGATTATTTTGGGCTAGAAAAGAGGGCTTTAAGGGAGCAAAATGGGCGACGAAGCGTGCGAGGGCCATAGTGACCCTTTCTCAGACACACCAAAGCGCGGTATGGCAGTCGCGAGTAAAGCGAGGGCCAAGGGAACCCCGAGACCAGCGCCCAACCCGATGTAAACCTTTGATGTTTTGCCATAGACACCAACTGTTGCGCCGCCTGTTCCTGATTGCGTTGGAATCTGTGCTGTTGATGTTACGGCAACCGAGCTCGTAAAGCTGGTGCCTAACGATGTCACTCGACCCAGACCTGGAGGCTCACTTATTGCGGTAAAAACAGTGAGGTCGTAAACGCCAGCCCCACCGCAACAAGTGTAGTCTGATCCACAGCAGACCTTTGAGGACCCGTCTTTCGATGAGCATAGTTGGATCGAGATGTACCAGTCGGAAGCTGCAACAACCATCAGCCATGCATGACCACGAAATCTCGGCCAACCGTCCAAGTCTAAGGGAAGAGAGGTCATGAGATGAGGGACGTACTCATACCAGGGCATATGGGGTTACAAGCACCGGGCCAGGTTGAATCGGTATAGCCCTGTATTGAGAACCCGTTGTCGGCGCTGGTTCCCATGCACATGACACTTCCCAGACAGTAGCCCAGCACTTCGCAACAAATACTGGCTTCTGCATTGTGGTTGCAGGGCCATTGCTCATCAATCGAAGCCGAGCCATTAGGCATGTAACAGCCCGTTGCCACAGCGGAGGTGAAAAAGAAGGGAAATATGGCTTCGAGAAGAAGTCTGTGATGTATAAACATTCTGAACATCCACTTTTCATCTGAATATCTTGAAATATAGGTATGGAAACTCAGCAATGCGTCTCTTGGGACTGAACACTGAAAACAAGAGGCGTGAGAAATAAGAAGACGCTACCGCGAGAGGCCTCTCTGGTGAGACCAGCATAGGGAGTGGGCAAGATGAATATGTGCACTATGAGCAAACCAGGTCCAGAGCTTCCGTAGAAGTACACATTATGGTCACACATGTATAGACGGCCCGTGGCGCAGCAGATGTAGCGGGAAGAAGGCGAGCTCTCTGTCAGTCATCTTCAGCTCGTTACATCTCTGATGTGAGCTGTGCAACGATAAGTGCACATTCCATGGACTGCCTAGGTATTCTTCTATCTTAATAATTGAATCGCTATTGTCTTCCGGCTGAAGGTTGTCTTAGAACCATGTGGGGAGCTCGATACAGACGTTGACAGCCCCCGGAGCCACCCCCATGATCCACAAGGCTGGAGAGAGTGGAGGCGTAGTCTTGGCCACCCGCCTGAAAACTATTCTGGGAGCAATGTTTCAAGTAGATGTTTGAACTGTTATTTTTGTTCTTATTTTATTTCTTTTCTGTCTATCCGTTTCCGGGGGAGCGGGCGGGCGGCGAGGCTGAGGGCACCCTGGATATCATGGACTCAGATCCTTGCACTGGCACAGTCGCTTCATCCAGGGCTTCTGTCGATAGAGCGAGGTCAAACACAATTTGTCGAGTGGGCTTGGACGTGGGTACTGGCGATATAGTATTGACTACCTCTCAGTAGCAGGCACTCACTCAAGTCCGTGGTCCAGTTTCTGTTGCCGATCCCGGACCCGGCCGTGGCGGAGCTCGAGCCCGGCAGCTCCTTGTGCTGATATGATGCAATGAACCCCTCTTGGTCCTTAACAAATGTGACAGTGTCCTGCTCTCTCTGCAGCAACAAGCGTCGGAGAGACGGGCCTCGGCAAACGATTTGGGCCACGATGGCCTCTGAAGCTGCGGAAGACATCGCGATGACCACAGCACGACTCCGAACCGCGCTGAGGAGCTTCCAGTCCTCTGGGCGAGCCTTTCAACTGATCCAACAACACGCACCGACACCCACGCCCAGCAGCCCTGCGGCGGCTCGAAAATGCAGGACGCTGGTCGTGCTCGACTCGAGCTTCAATCCGCCGACACTGGCACACATGCAGATGGCTACATCGGCCTTGCAGGATCTACGGGAGCAGCAGAGCATCGCGGCCGCTCTGAGAGGCGGATCGGCCGGGCAGAGGCACGGCCTGACAGACGATGTGCGGCTGCTGCTACTGCTGGCGGTGAACAACGCCGACAAGGCCCCGAAGCCAGCGACGTTCGAGGAGAGGTTGTTGATGATGGGGGCGTTCGCGGGAGATATACAGCGGGCTTGGCGCACTCTAGAAAAGCAGACGGAGGCAAAAGGGGAGGACATACACGCACGCGCACTTGCACACGAGCACGAGGCAACGCTCCCCGTCGATATTGGCCTGACGACGCATCCCTACTTTCACGACAAATCCGCCGCGATCGCTACATCACCAGAGTACGATTTCCACTCCGCCCAGGCGGACAATACGGGCGAGCCACATACGAGCCAGATCTTCCTCGCCGGCTATGACACCCTGATCCGCATCTTCACGCCAAAATACTACACGTCGCCGGTGCCCGAAGCCGGTGTTGACCCGCCGCAGCTCGACAAGACGCCTATGCAGATGGCGTTGGACCCGTTCTTTGCGCGGGCCCAGCTACGGGTTACGATGCGGACGGACGACGACTGGGGCGGGCGGGAGGACCAGCTTGGATACCTGGAACGTGTAATGCACGGTAATGAGCTCGAGGAGGTCGGCGGGAGGAGGGAGTGGGCGCGTCGGGTCGAGCTGGTCGAGGGCATGTCGGGAGACACGGAGGCAGGCGCTGTGAGCAGCACCCTGGCGAGGGAGGCTGTCAAGGCGGGGGATTGGGGTCGGTTGAGGCAGCTGGTGCCAAACGGTGTTGCGAGCCTGATCGAGAAGGAGGCGGTGGCATGGTGATGCAGGTGGTCGAACGAAAGGTTTGCAAGGTCGCCGTAGCAGGTGAGGCGCTGTGTTTTATCAATGCGTGAATGCCATCTCGAGTCTGCGATCGACTGGCAGCGGTGCTTCGCATCCAGATGTCACCAGCCAGGCCGTCGCGCAGCGACAAGCAGATGCGAATTAAACGCAGGTACTCAAAGCTGCAGGACGCCTGAGCGTATGGGCTGCACCAGGAACGATAGCACTGGCAAAAGATCTGGCGCGAGGGCTTGACTTGGTGGACGTGTCCTGGCGCGTCTTAGTCCGTTCGACCGACCGACACCATCGACATTAGGATCACGCCGCGTTGCTTGCTTTCTTCCTCGCGTCGCGGGCAAGCCCACGAGTGCAATGAAAAAAAGAAAAAGAAACCGCCAGTCAGACGTCCATCGGCAGCCACCCCGCCCGAGCGCCCGAAGGCAAGACCTCGAGGAAGATCGGGGTAGAGATCATTACCACTCCCTATACAGTTGCGAGGCAACCGCCACCTTCGCAGGCGGGTCGGGAGTAAAAATGGTGTGTTCACTCTAGGGCATGTCGAGGATTTTTGGTCATCAACCTGGGTGGGATCTGTAGCTATGTTGGGAAACATAGAAGATGGGACGAAACCTATAGAAAGATTCTATGAAGTATAATCGTCTGAACAGAAGAAGAAGAGAAAAGTCGAAAAGGGAGGGAGGGTGCGCGGGTTTAAGTAGTAATTTGGACGTGGTCTGTGCGCGCTTCTGCCGTCGCTGCAGACGGACTGGCCGCCTTCCGTCTTGAGCTAGCGCAGACAGCCCGCCTTGGATTCTGCCGTTTTCTGCCTTTTTTCTTGGCAGCTTTGCAGAGCTTGACCTGACGCTCCACACCAGCGCAAATCTCTGTGCAAACTTCTCAGTTGTTGCGACCACCAGAGGGCCCAGACCACGGGCGATGAAATCTCTGCCGCAGAGACTTCGAAATTGACATAATGCAGTCCTCCTATTCGCTGTGCTGCCGCAGACTGACCCTCTTCCTCGGCGTCGGCCCGACATGGCGACTCGCCGTCTTTCATACTGCAGGATAATGCTTCCTGGGACAACCGCTGTCATGGCGTAACCTCCTACAGATCTCTGGGACTGCTATCTACGGAGTAATTGGATCTTGTATAGTTCTTGTGAGATCCAGTGTGTCGCCCTCCCGACGTCACACCCAGTCACTGCTTGGTCCATCGCCGATGGTCTGGCATTCACTTGGACAGCCTGCCGTGGGACAACTTCCTGTTGGGAGAATCTACCGTTAGATAGCGTACCGTAGGATAATCTACTGTAAAATACCCTACCGTAGTCTACACTGTCGTGAGACAACCTGCTTGTATGGGTGTATGGGTATTGAGTGTATGGGTGTTGAGTGGGTGTGTTTGAGTGTGGGTGCGATGAGTGTAGGTGCGATAGGTTGTGGGTGTGGGATGCCCAAGGCATAACTCGCCGCTGGATGGCCTGCTACCTGGTCAGTCTTTCAATCTCTCACTGACTCGACTTCTCAACGACGGCATTCCCCGTGGAGCCTGGGTCCTCCATTAGACCTGGCATCCTAGTCTACCAGTCATCAAAGACAGTGGCTCACCGTACATACTGTGATACCATCCACGCCATTGCAAGCCCCCGTTGTCATGGCCCAATGGCACGTGGTGTCTTGTAATGTAGTCTGCTCTGTAATTCAGTTCATTGGAGGTTGTGCTCCACACTTGTGGGTCTCTGCACCCCGGCCCACCTGTCCATGCCCTCACATCAAGCCGTCTTGAGAGGGTACACGATGATATCAGTCCCCATTCCCAACCCACCCCCATCCATTCATCGTCCACGACAATCTCGGTCCGGTGGTGTAGTTGGTCATCACGTTAGTCTAACATTGCAAATAACTCGTTTCAAGCTCGAATGAGCTCGTTGAGAGTTGTCAATGTGAGCACTAAAGGTCCCCGGTTCAAGCCCGGGCCAGATCAAGAGTTGTGGTTCTTCTTTTGCCTCGGCTTGGGACTTGCTCGAAGACTTTTGCAGCACATTTTTGTCGCTTACGGACGTAGAACTGGCACTTCGTGGTAGTTGCATAAAGTCGAGAGGCTGCACAATAGGGTGTCGTGCTGCTGAAAATGGTTAGGTAGCTATACGCGGCTGTCCACGTACCGTAATGAAAGGTCAGCATGTATCATCTCTCACCCTTCTTTTGGATGAGAATCGATTCCCGTGGGAATTGACGCACGCGTAGTTATTGCTAGATGACAATCCATCCGTCAGATACGTCTGGCCGACGCTCGATGACTTTTGCTGCGACTCCCAGCAAACATACCCTGAACACTGAGAGCTCGACTGTAACTACACTCTTGTCATCTGAACCAAATCGGCGATGCCCGTCTTGAACTGTGTTGTGTTGTGTCAACCGGTAGGATGGTTCATTTCATGAGACGCGTGGCCAGCCTTCGCCACTTCTGAGGGTATCTTTGCAGCTGAAGCATGTGCATCTATGCCACTGATGTTACAGCACAAGAAAGCCTATTGCGCCAAAACACCACAAAAGAGGGACGTTGTAATGCAGAGAGCATTGCCGTGGCTATCACCTATATAGCGTTCTGTAACAACTGATGTACCCTCTGCTGTCTGGCCAGCCATTGCCAGAAAGCATACTTCCTGTATATCGCTCTTCATAATCAGGCAGGGCAAGGTTGAAATGTTGACTTTTAGCCGCTCAAGATGTCGAACGCTCGTACCAGTAATTTTGTACCGCAATGTGAGATCTAGAAAAGAGCGCATCGTGATTCAATCATCACCAAGAACAATGCAATTGACGTGCAAAAGCATTTGCGCAACGATCTGCGTAGCACCCTAGGCGGAACCCGGCCACTCCGTGTCGTCAACGTGGTAGACAAGCTTCTCACCGCTGACTTGACCTTGCCGCATCATTTGCATGCCGTGCAATACGCCCAATAGTCCATTTCCCCCTACCTTCTGGCGGTGAGGTTGCCACTTCCCGCTCGCCCAGAGCTCCTCAGCTATCTTCATCCACTTGCGACCGAATTCGAAAGCCTCTGGATTCGCGGGGAAGGACTGCCCTTCAAATATGTACGCCTCACCCGACATGTCATACCCGAGGAAGTATATAGACTCGACGTCGGAGCGAGGGCAGTCGACGCCAAGCAGATTGCAATACGTGCCTCCATTCAACCCAAATGCCGCGGCACAAATCGCCGCAGATTCCGCCGTACTAACAGTATCGAAGACTTTCTTGATGAACCCTCCGGTTGCTTCGAAAATCTTTCGACCCACATCCGGGGCTCTCTTGGTCAATGTTAGCATGGCACATATAGAGCTGAACTCTGAAAAAGAGAGATCGAGGGCTTCAGAATTTTGCGCACATAATCAAAGACGTCGTCAGCACCCAGGCCCTTCACGTAGTCGAAATTGTGTGGGGAGCATGTAGTAACCACATTGTAGCCCGACCTGTGACCATTAAGTTAGCATAGACACAGGCGAGATATTTCATCTGGTAAACTCGCAATTTCGCGAATTGTATCGCGAGTGCGCCAGTGGCCGTGCTTCCGCCGTAGACGAGAACTGTCTCTTCATGGTCTTTGGATTCCGGGCCCGGATACCGGAGATTCAGGACGTGATAGAGGCCATAGCCGACCGTGCAGATGCCGACCCCTACGGTGGATGCGGCTTCGAAGGAGACATGGTTTGGAATGTGCATCTGAATGTCGCCTTTGACGGCAATATAGCGACCAAATGCCCCATTCTCTGGGTTGGCATCGTTTCCTGTGCGAATTTTAGTACTTGGCGTAGTCCTCGCTGTGCATTTTAGAAGATACCTCCATGACCAAATCCAGCAATGCGGTCGCCCTTGCGAAAGCGCTTGGCAGCATCCTGCCCTATATCTTCTACCACACCGGCATAATCGCACCCGACAATGGTCCCATCATCGCCAACTGCATCGAGCGTGGTCCAATCGGTCGGATTAAGTGCTACCGCCTTCGTCCTCACGAGCACATAATCATCTGGCAGTGTTGGCACTTTTGTAGGCTCAAGGACAGCTGTGCCAGCACCTCGTCTGACCAGGCTGTAGTTTTGCATGTCGTCAAACCTTCCTGCAGTGGCAGACACCAGCAACCCAAGTTATGGATATCTCCTTCGAGGTTGAGCCAAAACAAAAGCAGTGCATCGCTTCACCGACGTCCTTTTCTATAATGAGAGGTGTTGAGTCCATGTCAGCTTATTTATTTGTCAGCTCTTGATTATTTGTCAGCTTCATTCGAGATGGATGGTGGTTTCTAGCCAAATAAGGCGAGGCTTCGTTCCTTTGGCGGCTCGTTCCGATGCGTTGCATCGCGACACACTACATTGTTCTTGACGTACTGGAGTGAAGAATGACTAAACAAGTAACATTCTGATTGTTTGATGATGTTGTTGATGCACAGGTCTATCTTGACGCGTTTTCGAAGCATCCCCCGCTTCCCTTGTAACGTTGCGATACAAGGGTCGTGTGTAACTAAGCGGTTTGTGAGGGGCAATCTACAGGGAGGCACGAGATAGGGCGAATGCGTTAACAGCAGTGGTAAAGCCGACGGAAGAATTGCCATAAACCAGACTAACGATTTGAGCTACTTGGATGTGACCTCGTAATTGATTGTAAAATGCGACGCTCCGGCAACATATAAACACGCTCTCCAATTGTAGATAGACAGATGGATGTGGAATAGGAATTCCACACACAAAGAGCCATAGTCACGATGCCAGTCCTTCGACTGGTGCACTATTTGGTGGCAGCGGCAGCAACAGCTGTGGCAGCAGCCAGCTCCCATCAAGCCCCTTCAAGGTATCCTGATCGCCGTGATCTCAATGGGACATACCCAAGGTATCGCGTGTCACCAATCGATGGTTCCAAGATCGCGCTGCCAACTCAAGATCAGTTGGATTTTCAAGACAAAGAGATTGGCATGCTCATCCACTTCGAGGTAGCAACTTACCTTAACATCGACGGCTGCAATGGCGTCCCCGGGCTGGTGCCGAGCCCTTCTCTGTTCGATCCAACCTTGCTCAACACAGACCAATGGATGGACAGCATCGCTGCCGCCGGAGCTGCATATGCCACACTGGTGGCTAAACACAATTGCGGATTCACGACATGGCCAAGTGCTGTTTCTTTCGAAACCAGAGACAACACTACAAGCAGGTATAATTACACAGTCGCGGACTCGCCAATCAGCGGAACGGATGTCGTCAAACAGTTTTCAGAGTCAGCAGAGAAATATGGTCTTGGACACGGATTCTACTACAGCACGGTTGTCAACAATTTCCTCAACGTCCAAAATTCGCTGGTCAATGTTACGTGGTCCCCTGGCGAGATCCGAATCACAAACGAGACGTACGATGAAATAGTGCTTGCTCAATTGACGGAGTTGTGGTCGAACTATGGATCTCTGACTGAGGTATTTGACCTGTAACAGCAATTCAACAACATCAGTGACGCTGACATTGGCTAGCTTTGGTTTGACGGCGGCTATAGCGCGAGCCAGAGGACGAAGATCGAGGAACTCCTCCAGGAGCTCCAACCCCAAGCCTGTATCTTCAATTCATGCGATATAAATGGCACGTGTATTTCCGCCAACGCAGTCAGGTGGATAGGCACTGAATCAGGACTGCCTAACGAGGAGATATGGTCAACCGGAGTCACCAATGACGGCGGAGATCCGTCAAGCGAATACTTTGCGCCGGCGGAATGTGACACAACCCTGCAGACAGGTGACCGGTGGTTCTGGGGGCAAGACCAGCCGCTCCGGTCTATTGACGAGATGATCGACGTCTACCATCAGACCGTTGGCCGCAACTGTATTCTTGAGCTGGATCTCGCGCCCGATCGAAGCGGCCTCGTCCCAGCCCGGCACGCGGCGCGGTACAAGGAGCTTGGTGACTTCATCCACACGTGCTATGGGAGCCCTGGCGAGGCTACGAACTCGACGACTGAGACCGGTGTGGTACTATCTTTCGAACACCCTACGTCTATTGACAGGATAGTCATCATGGAGGACCAAGCCGATGGACAGGTCGTCCGAGCTTACGAGGTGTACGCGAAGATCGTGGACGTCGAGGAGATGAATGGGACCTTGGACGTACCTTGGAGCCTTGTCTCGAACGGAAGCAGCATTGGGCATAAGAGGATTGACTTGTTTGACAAGGCTATCACTGTGACAGATGTTGTGGTCAACGCCACGAAGTATGTGGACCAACCGAAGTGGCGGTCGGTGAATGTCCACTTATGTGATTAGGTTGCTCCTCTGCCATCGGTCCAGGCATGAGGAGGTAGTGGAAATCACATTTGCGAGCCTCTGGTCCTGTGCCTCTACTCGGTTTCAGTGAACAAGTTGCCGACTTAAAATGTCAAGAACTCAAACACGAGAAATGTGGCAGTTATTACATCATAAGTCAATTCAGTTGTACTATATACTGAAGAAGACTGGCATCTTGTATCGGCGGAGGTTGTTGATCAGATCCAGATTCTCCCAGTAGTCTCTTGATTGTTTCAAGTCAGAAAGGACTAACAGACTGAACGTTGTTTCAGAACAAGTTTTAAATCCTCAAGAATTGTTGCCGGTAGCAACACCCCAGAAGTACGCAGACCAGGAACCCAGGATAAGCATGATCAAGGCACCGAAGCAGGCCATGGAAATCGTCTTGTTCCGCGCCCCGTTGTCCTCATAGAAGGCTCTCTTCCGCTCGTTCCACAACTCCCCGTTAGCAATGCGCTGCTTCCTGGTCCATTGCAAGTTGCCGAGGTCAACAGACCACCACGACAGCGCGACCAACATGATGGATACGAGGACGGATGCAGCAGCGAGAACGACGTAGACGATAACGACATGATCGTAGCTGTCATTGTCGGCGTCTTGGATAGCACCGGTGACGACACGCACTATGATGTTCATGCTAGGAGAGGATTAGACAAGAGCTGAGTAGGCGTGTATTTGAGGCACTCACGCATTATTCATAGCAATCTTGACAGCGTAAGCAGATCCGAAAGTCGAGCCATGCCACATGGAAGTGCGAATGCTGTCTATGATTGTGGTTGGGCCAAGCGTGAAAGCGACAGCGTAGATGCCAAAGGAAGCAGCAGTTCCTTTCGTGTCCGTAGCCCAGTTGACAAGAGCCATGGACAGGAAGACGCCAGTACCGCAGATTGCGACTAGACATGGTTAGCAATTTTGTTACCTCGTCTCCAACTTGAGCTTAACACTTACGCAAGGTTATGCGGTTGCCCAGAATGTCGATGAAAGCACCAATGCATGGCACCAGGAAAAAGCCGGCGTATTGCAGAGTTGCCGAGTACCAACCAGCAGTTATAGAATCGGTGTTAAATCTCTTCTCCGCGAGTTCGGTAGCATTTTGTGTGAAAACAACCGCAGTGCTGGTTTGGAAGAGCGAGAATGCTATGATAGCCCAGAAGACCCAGGGTAACTCGAGGACCTTTTTGGGCTGAAATTTCTTGGATTTCTCCGTGAGTTTCTCCCCAGTCGCCGGATCCGTGACATTCCCAAACTTCTTGTGTGCAATGCCGTTGAACCAATAGAAGACCAGGGTGAGGATGTTGGTAAAGACGTTCATAAAAACCGAGACCCAGAAGACCCAAGCAAAGTTGCCGGTGTTCTTGGCGATAATATTGGCCGAGGACTTGCCGACGAAACCACCAATCTTCTTGATGCCGAGCTCGATACCCAGGGTCGAAGCGAAGCCATTGTTGGGCGAGAACCAGGAGCTGAACACTTTGTACTGTGCCACTTGGGTTGCGATGTCACCGAGGGCAAGGATGACCCGACCGCCGATCATGAGCTTAAAAGAGCGGACTTGAGCTGCGGCTGCAACGATGATGGAACCAATGGAGTAGATGATGTTGCCTACTATCGCGTCAGCTCTCCTCCTCCACCCAGACCTTCAATCTGTCGCAGACGCCGGTTAAACACACCATACAACATCGCTCCAGCACCCCCGATCCTGTCCGTCAAGATCCCACTGGAAAGAATCAGAAGTGTAACCATGAAGTCCTCGCTGGCCTCAAGCAGCGAGAACTGCTTGTTGTTGATATCCAATTCCTTCTTTAAGGTAGACTTTAAGGCGCCGGTAATTCCAGAACTCCATGATGAGCCAAAGCTGATGCACGAAATCAGAATGACGGCGATGAACTTCCAGTGCAGCGGAGGGTTCGGCTTCTCCTCCTCGGTAGACAACGCGTCCGGTGGCAAGGGAAGTTCGTTAACGCGGTCCTCGGGCTCCGTCTTGCTGTAACGATCGACACCTTCGTTGGCCGCCATGATCGCAAGATAACAGACCGTTCGGTAACAATCAATTACAAGAATCAAAATAGGGAGAGGCGAGGACTAAAGGTGGATACCTGGCCATACAGGCAGCATCCGGCTTTAACTACTCGTTCTCATTGAGCGCTTACCGACATCCGTGACCGGGAACTCGATGAACGGATCGGACCGGGACAGGACAGAAACGTAAGACATACAGAAACGAAGGCGAAAACAGCTTAGAGCAATGGAGAAACCGGTAGAGAATTTTCTTCCTACCATTCAGGTTTTTTTTCTTAGCTAGTGCGCCAAGATGTCCTCGGAGATGATCTGATAAGATCAATCAGATTACCCATAGGCTTGGGAGCTCGCTTCGCTAGAGAACACCTATCGCTAGCGCAACGGGGCATTTAAAGATGGAGTCTCTGTGGAACTTATAGGTGACCATCCGTGTTACGAGTCAGCCGAGTTCGACGCGTGGAAGTGTGGGCCACATTACCGCCGATCTGCCGAGCCGAATACATCCAGGACGTTGATAGAAGTTGGCAACGGCAGAGGGGATTGTCTTGTCTGACGTTTTGCTAGACAGTCTCCGTCAGATTAAGTGGTTCTTTAAGCGAACTATGAGACAAACATACTGGTTTGTTGCAGCGGTACACTATCTATGCTTGTGATGATGCATCATGGGCAAGACAGTTATGCTGTCGCTGGAACAGGACTGGCCTTGTGGCACTACTATAGCGTATATTACAATTCTCAGATCTCAGATAGAGGAAGTTGTTTTTTGTGCAAATTGGACCAAGCTAAGTACATGCAGACATGCAGAAAGTGGTCTTGATCTGTACCTCAAGCATTAAGAGAAACCCGTGATCTCGTGTTCCGTAGCCAACAAGCACGTTGACAACCTCTGGTCTTTGAAAACATTTTCCCCTTCTCAGCCATTAACCATCTCATCCATCAAATCGATCAAACACTGGTCCCTGAAATCCAAAGCCACCGGACTCTGTATCCTCCCGAGGTCCATGTCGTCACCGAAACCTCTGTCGCTACGTATGGGACTGTGTTGTTCTGTCAGACTAGTTATCCGTATTTCCTGCTCTTTTAGTCCTCAGTCTACCCAATCCTTGCTTTTTTCGTCTCCCAGTACAGGCCAAAAGAGGCCTCTACCCTTCTCGTGTTGTGGCGTGACACCCGCAATCCAAGCCGGACCGAGCAGGTGGAAGAGCGGCCCGCATCCTGTCGATTGGCCTGGCACTGGTCTCAGGACGAAAGGCCAAGCACACGCGAATATGATGCAGCAAACATCGCCCTCTTTCACCACTCCTTACGCTATGCCAAGAAGACCTCTAGTGGTAGCAATCAATTTACGACCACTGGACCACATCTTTACGTTGTTGAATACTTTCCCGGCATGCCAGTGTATTTTGAGCCTGGCACCCTTCACCCCGGGCTTCACATCATTGATCGCTGATCTCAAGGATCCGACACGAGTGATGAGGCTGGGCTAACGACTTCAGCTCAATTAACCCAGACTCAGCTGTGGTCTGTAGAGCCATCAGGATAAGCACTGTCTGTCGTTGCTGGCCCCACTTCGACAACTATTAATAACACGAGAGCGTCTTTGCTACCCGTCCACAACAGCCACCCAAGCTTTGACCGGTGTTTTCTTTGGTCACAATTTGGCCGTTCACTGATCACGCCAACCTCCCAGGGTTTGAACTTGGATGTGCAAAGTCTGGGCAATACATGCATTTCAACATTCCCACTCAGCTTCCCAGCTCCGTGTCCCAGCCAATCAGTACCAAAAGATTTTCTCATCCTTCATCTTTCCGCCTTTCTCCAACTCGACCACCAAGTCTTTAACACGTTGGACCATTGCTTTACCATACTCAGGTCCCAAAGGGGGAGCAGGCTTGCTCATATCCGGTCGCAGCCAAGGGATAGGATGTATACCCTTGGAAGCCTCCATCATGACCCTGACGCCATCATCGTCATGGCCGGCGCCAAGGATGACCGCAACCGGCTTTTGCGAGTAGTTCTTGGTGCCCAGCTCTGAGTCTGCCGAGGGAGGTGTCTCGCCTCTGAAGATGAAAGGGATCTGCTCCTTTCCACTCTCAGGGGTCATGACGAACTGGATGACTAGATGTACAGATTAGCTGACAAATCTGTCGCGACTGGAAATGAGGGGATTACACATGCCATCAAGCTCTGGCTTAAGACCAGCAACCACACCGGCGCCGATCTGCTCGGTCTTGCCGCACAAAAGTACCGGGAGGCCCATCTTTGGACAAATGGGGGAGGCGGTGGCAGGTGAATATGACGGGGCTTGAAAAAGCAGATGGAGTCGTTCTCACGAGCTGGGCCAAGGCAATAAGGCAAACTTGTTTATCAGGGAAGAGTGAGCGCCCGTGAGACTGAACCCGGAATTGTGTAAGACACCCTGACCAAAGCGCGCACAGGTCAGCTTAATATTCCAAAGAGGCGGGGTAGTGTCCGCCAAAGCTTTCTTATTGGGATTAGTGAAGGATTGTTAGCACCACAAATCAAGTCTCTCCTGTTCGCTGTCACGCACCCATCCTTGGACCAACCATTCAGTGACGTCCCTCTATTCGACGGTTCAACTCCAACAGCCTGGCACTAGTCATGACCGCCGCACGGCTGCATCAGAAGAGCCACCAACCCCGTACAGTTCACTCTGGAGGAGCCAGCCTCCTCGCTCTGTCAAGTTCCATAACATTCCATAATTTTTAAGCAATTCCTCATGGCAGCGGCGTTGTCTGATTTGTGCCTATGTGTTTTGGACATGTGGGCATCGAGCTCTTGATAACTGAAGATCCGGGGGAAGATTGGACCGGCTCAGTCTCCATCTTCACATGTAAGCGTGTCTCGCGTTTCCTGACATTTTGGTAATGTTGGTCGAGGTACTGCACCTCACGAGACCATCAATGACGGAGAATGCGTGATGATGGATTTCAGTTCGAACAAATCCGGCAGAGCATAGGTGAAACTTTGAACGACAGACCTTATGTGTCACTTGCATTTGTCACAGGCTTCACTTTGGTGGTAGCCTTGTGACTGACCAGTCGCGGACTGTTATGACTGGCCGGTCTGGACACATGGGCCGCCGGCCCCAAAGCCTGGAGACACTGAGTGGCTTGCAGGCAACCTTGCTTCCTGCCTCTTTTCTTGAACAAACGAGATCTTGTCTCTAAGCATCCTACAATCGCGAGCCAGACTCGAAAGCTTTGCCTCTTGTACGTATCTTCCGCGATGGGCCCTTTTCTGTAATGACGGTTTTTGACAACAGCAGGTTCACCGATCAAATGGCGACTGAGAAGCTTCAAGTCATCGGCGGCGCGGCCAACTTTTGGCTCTACTCCGAGGCCAACGGATACGATCTCACACACCCACCTACCCCGGATTCCCCGCCCATAGGGTCACGACTGTCGCTTGAGACGACGACTGGCCGTGTGACCATCGACCCCGTCAAGACCGCCCTAGTGGTGGTGGACCTGCAGAATTACTTCCTGTCCCCATTGTTGGGGCGTCCAGCCGACAGTGTTGGTTTGAAAGTGGTGGATGCGCTCCTCGCACACGCGATACCAGCATGCAGGAATGCCAGCATTCCCATCGTGTGGCTGGGCTGGGGCCTGACGGAGCAGGACATCCAGGAAATGCCACCGACAATCATCAAGGGTTTTGCAGCCGACACCAACTTCGGAGGCCACAAGAAGGTCGGTGGCCTGGGTTCCGAGATTGGACCGTTGGAGCTAGAGGACGGGGAGGTCATTGACGGTGGCCGGGTCATGATGCGAGACCAGTGGAATTTTGCCTTCTACCCCAGACTGGCGGACGCGGCTGAGGCACAAGACATCTGGCTTTACAAGAATCGCCTATCGGGGTTTTGGGGTGGAACGGACGTTGAGAAAGCGCTGGCTGATCGTGGTATTAGGACCCTGATTTTCTCTGGTGCGAACACTGACCAGTGCGTAGGCGGCAGCCTCCAGGATGCTTTCACAAAGGGTTATGACTGTCTCATGCTAAGCGACGTGTGTGCAACGACAAGCCCCGAGTTCTGCAAGCAGTGCATCGAGTTCAATTGTGAAGGGGGGTTGGGGGTTTGTGTTGAGCTGCAAAGAGTTGGCTGAGGGAGTCAACAAAATGCAGGTCTCAGAGCAAGAATGAAGCAGTCTAGACAGCTGATCTCACTTCTGGTAATGAGGCTTTGGACCCTTGAGACCCTTTCCCCAGACTGGACAGCCAACCCAGTTGGCAGATCGGTCCGTTACCTGTGACTGGAGTTTTTGACTGAACTCTGCATTCTCGGGCCGGGCGTTGTCAATTGTTCGGGCTCCTTGTCCCTTGAAAGTAATTGTCACGACGAGTTTCTCTCGTAATAACCATCCAAAAGATCTGCCACTGGTGTAATGGCTGAGTTTGAGTAGCTAGAGGACCCAAAGAGCGCGGGATCAAAGGCAAGATTGAACAGTGAATTTCAGAAAAGCCAGCCGCATCTGACCTCCAGAATTACCTCCACCCCACCAACAAGTCTACATATATGTGATGCAGCTTGATACGCTCCTGTTGTCGCCCTCTCGTGAGCCTCAAATTGACTATCAGAAGAGTGCCTCTCAGCCCTCTCACATTTCGGGGGCATTCAAAGACGCTCCAATCAAGGCCACCTTGGAATGAGTGCCTCTCGCTGGACAGGGCTCAAGATGATCCTTGGAGAGCTAGTAATCACGGCCCTGTGCTATTCGTCTAGAATAGTCAGTGAACGGAAAATTTGACACGCCAGACCCAACTTGAAACTCGAAAGCTGATTGGCCAAGTAATCTGCCGGCAATAGTGCCAGACTAAACTTGAAACTCGAAGGCTGATTAGCTAAGTAATCTGCTAAGTAATAGTGCTAGACTGAACTTGAAATTTGAAAGCTGATTGGCTAAATAACCTGCTAGGCAATAGTAGGCTGTGAGGCGTATATAAGGGCTGTAGGGTATATATAAGGGCTATAAGGCATATATAAAGGCTATAAGGCATATATAAAGGCTGTAGGGCGTATATAAAGGCTATAAGGCATATATAAAATATATATAAAATATATAAGGGCTATAAGGGATATATAAAGGCTATAAGGTATATATAAAGGCTATAAGGTATATATAAAGGCTATAAGGCGTATATAAAGGCTGCAAAGCATATATAAGGGCTGCAAGGTATATATAAGGGCTGCAGGGTATATATAAAGGCTGTAAGGCATATATAAAGGCTATAAGGCATATATAAAGGCTATAAGGTATATATAAAGGCTGTAAAGTATATATAAAGGCTGCAGGGTATATATAAAGGCTATAAGGTATATATAAAGGCTATAAGGCATATATAAAATATATATAAAATATATAAAGGTAGTAAGGCGTATATAAAAGCTATAAGGTATATATAAAGGCTATAAAGTATATATAAAAGCTATAAAGCATATATAAGGGCTACAAGGCATATATAAGGGCTATAAGGCGTATATAAAAGCTATAAGGTATATATAAAGGCTGTAAGGTATATATAAAAGCTATAATATATATATAAAATATATATAAAATATAAAAAGGTAGCAAGGCGTATATAAAGGCTATAAGGTATATATAAAGGCTATAAAGTATATATAAGGGCTGCAGGGCGTATATAAAAGCTATAAGGTATATATAAGGGCTATAAGGCATATATAAAAGCTATAAAGCATATATAAAATATATATAAAATATATAAAGGCTATAAGGCGTATATAAAATATATATAAAATATATAAAAGCTATAAGGTATATATAAAGGCTGCAAGGTATATATAAAGGCTATAAAGCGTATATAAAGGCTAAAAGGCATATATAAAGGCTGTAAGGTATATATAAAGGCTGCAGGGTATATATAAAGGCTGCAAGGCATATATAAAGGCTATAAGGCATATATAAAATATATATAAAATATATAAAAGTAGCAAGGCGTATATAAAGGCTATAAGGTATATATAAAGGCTATAAAGCATATATAGGGGCTGTAAGGTGTATATAAAGGCTGCAGGGTATATATAAGGGCTATAAGGTAAATATAAAGGCTGCAGGGCGTATATAAAGGCTATAGGGCATATATAAAGGCTATAAGGCATAGATAAGGGCTACAAGGTATATATAAGGGCTAAAGGGCGTATATAAAGGCTACAAGGTATATATAAAGGCTGTAAGGCATATATAAAAGCTATAAAATATATATAAAAGCTATAATATATATATAAAATATATATAAAATATATAAAGATAATAAGGCGTATATAAAGGCTATTATATTCTTATATATATTAAGATAAAGGAGGTAAGCTATAGGCTTACTAGTAAAGTAATTTTAATAATTTTATAAATTAAAAGAATAAATAATTTATCTTTTTACTTTTTTATAAAGAAAGTATTAAAAGACTTATAAATTATATATAAAATAGCTATTTAAGGCTTATTAATAAGCCTTTACCTTATTAAATAAGCCTTAATAAGTATATATATAATAATTACCTTAAATAAAAAATAATAATATTTATAAAGTTTATTATATTTAAGAGTAATATATATAATTATTAAGGTAAGCTTATTAGTAATTATATTATATTATTTTAAGCTAGATATAATATATATAAATAATAATAATGGTTTATTTTAATATAAGGTAATTTTTAAATAAGGTTATTATATTATTATATATCTTTTTATTTTTATAAGCTTTTATTTATAAGTTTATTTAATTTAAATGTTATATTAATTTAGTTAATTTAATTTATAATATAAGTAAAGTAAATAAAGTAATATAATAATTATTAAACTTAATATAAGATATTTATTATCTTTTATATAAAAGGTTTTTATTAATAGCACTAATTAATTCTTATTTATATATATTTATAATATAAGGGATATTATTTTTATCTCTTCCTTAAGGATTTTTAAAATTGCTCTTTTATTAAAGATTTTTAAAATTTTAATTAAGCTTAAATAATAAAGCTAGCATTTAATATATATTATGTATTTAATGCTTATATAATTAGCCTTAAGGGCTATATAAGTCCTTTTTTATAAGAGACTTATTAGCTTAGCTATATATATTATTATTATTTTAGCTCTTATATTTATATTATAAGGATAAGTAGTTATAATATTTTTAATTAAATATAAGGGTATTTTATTTAGCCTTTTTCTTATTATTTTTATAATTTATAAAGTAAGTTAATAATGTTTAATTAATTAAGCCTTTTAAGTTATAATAAGGATTAATAGCTTATAAATATTAAGGTTATAATATAATTAAGTTAAATTATTCTTAATTAATAAGGTTTTATTTAACTTTATTTTAAAATAAGCTATCTTAAGATAAAAAGGCTAATAATTAAAGTTAAGATAAAAAGATTAATAATTAAAATTAAGAATTAAAATAAGGTAGCTAATTTTATAATTATAAGGCTAGCAGTTAATTATATAAGCTATTAAGGTTATAAGAATATAATAATATATTTTAACTTTATATAATTATTAATAAAGTTAGTATTAATATTAAGGGTATTACTTATAAGATACTTATTAATAAGATAATATATTAAATTATAAACTTAAGGGTTTAAAGCTTATTTTATATATTATATTTAATTAATAATTATAAGCTTAATTAATAATTTTAAGCTTATTTAATTTTAACTTAAATAAATAAATTTCATTAATATTAAATATATTAATAATTAAATTATTAAGTATTTATTATTATTTTATTAATTATAATAACTATATTATAAACTTAGCTATATTATTAATAAATTAATTTAATAAAATCCTTTTTATTAAGGTATTTAAAGTAAAAGGATAAGGTATTATATTATTTATTTAAATTATATAATTATAAGAATCTTTATTTATTATAATATATTATTTACTTTACTTTTATAATATAAGCCTCCCTTAATATATTAATAAGGATAATATTTACTTTTAAGTTTATATTATTAAATATTATAAATAAATTAAGAAACTCTTTAAATATTAAGTTTCTTAAGAAAATATATAAGAAGATATATAAATTTATTTATTAAATATTATAAAGTTATTTATAAAAGGCTTAATTATTTCTTAATATCTTAAAAAAAATAAATTTATAATTATTTAATTATATATTTAATAATAAAACTAATAATAAAATATTATTTCTTATAATAAAATATTAACTTATAATTATATTAAGCAGAAAATATAAATATTTATTAATTATTAATTTTTATACTCTTATAATAATAAATTAAGAATTATTTTATATCTTAAGGATATTTTAAATAAAAGAGTATATATCTTAATTTTTAATAATCTTATAATTAATTAAATAAGATTTATTACTTATATATAATATTAATATATCTTAAGTAATTATAATATTTATTAGTTAATTAATAATAATATTATTATAATAATAAAGGCTATTATAAATATTTAAACTTATTATTTTTATATTAAATAATTCTTTTATTATAAAGGTATTAAAGATATATTTAATAGCTATATTATTTTTAAAGGCCTTATAATATTTTAAAAGCTTATTTAATAGCTTTTTTATTTTTAATTAATAAGAAAATATAAATAATATAATAATATTATTTTAATATAATAATTAAAGATATAAAGGTAACTAAGTTAGTTTTTAAAAAGGGAAGGTAATTAGTTATTAAGGTAATAATAATAAAAAGGTATTAATTTTTAAAAAGGTAAAATAATTAAATATTAAAGATAAAGGTAAAAGGAAGTATTATCTTTTAAAGAAGTAAGGTAATTAAATATTAAAGATAAAGGTAAAGAGGTTAATATTTATAAAGATATAATATAAGTATATTATTTAAAAAGGGTATTACTTAAAAAGTAATTTATTAAGGAAGTTAATTAGCTATAATTATAAGTTTTTTATTTTTAGTTTATTATTTATAAGTATTAAATAAGTAAGGCTTCTTAGGTTTAAAGTATATTAGCTTTAATAATAGTTTATATAATATTTATTATTAAAGTAGAAATTAAAATAGCTTATAAAAGAGATATATTAACTTTAAAACTATATATATATCTTATATAAATCTTTTAATAAAATTATTAAAATTAATAAAGAAAAGATATATCTTATTATTAAAAGTTTATAAGAAATATATTATAAGCTTTTTTAATATATAATAAAAGAAAAGGAAGAATATTTAAGGTAAAAATATAAAATAAGTTTTAAATATAAGTAAATAGCTTATATTTTATTAACTTAATTAATTATAAATAAGGTAATTATTTATTTATATAAGTTATTATTTTATATAAGTTATTATTAAATACTTTATAAATAAAGCTATTACTTTATAAAGATTATATTAATAAGTGCTTATTTTAAGTAAAATAATATATTTAAGATAATTTTTATAATATTAAATTATTAGGTTATAAAAGAGGCTTAATATAAAAAAGAAGAAAATATTAAATAATTAAAAAAAAAAAAGGAATAAATTTTTTATAATAAAAGAAAAATAAAAATAAATATATAGCTATAAAAAAAAAGAAGTAAATATAAAAAGAAAGAAATAGAAATAAATATATATTTATTATATAATTATTACCCCCCTTTAAAAAAATATTTAAGGTTATTTTTAACCTTTTTTCTTTTTTATTTTATTAAAAGTATTAAAGTTAATTATTAATTCTTTTATAAAATTTAAATTATTTTTATTAAAAATTATATTATATATATTTAATTAACTAAGCTACTTAATTTAATATTTATTCTTTCTTACTTTTATTATTTATTTCTTAATTATCTTTTTTATCTTTTAATATTTATATAAATTCTTATATTTAAAAATATCCTTTTTAATTAATATTAAGCTTAGTATTAATATTTATTATTAATAAGGGTTTTTAGTTAAATTAAATATTTTTTATAATATATAAATAGAAATTATTAAGTATATATCTTAATATATTAATAAGTCTAACTTATATATATTTTTACTTATTATTTTTATTATATAAAATAATCTTTTATATTTAAAATTAAGTTTTATTTATAAACCTTTAAATATATATCTTTTTCTTAAGTAAAGGTAAATTATATCTCTTAATTAAAACTCCTTTTAAATTCTTTTTAAATTATAATACTCTTTTATTCTTTTTATTATTAAGTTCTTAATAATAATAACTTAATTCTAAAAATCCTTTTTACTTTATTATATTATTTCTTTTATTAATAACTTAATAAAAGGATTAAATATAAGCTTTATATTTATAATAAATTAAAATAATATATATTTTATTACTTTTAATATTATATTATTTAAACTTATTTATAATAAAAAGATTATATTTATTTATATTTCCTTTATATTATTATTAATAAAAAAATATAAAGCTATTTTAATAATTTAATTTTATCTTTTAATAAATTTATTTATTTATAAATAATAAATAATTAAAAATAATAAAGTAATATTTATTTACTTAAATAATTCTTTTTAAAAGGTATTTATTTAATATAAATCTTTATTTAATATTAAGATTATTAATATATTCTAATTAATTATAAATAAAGAATAAAAAAATAGCTTTATTTATTTTAATATAAAGTATTTAATAAATTTTAAGATAATAAGGTTAGCCTTTATATATTTATTTATTATTATTAAATAAATATTTAATATATTATAGCTTTTTAAATTCTACTTAATATTCTTATTTAATATTAATAATAATCTAATTATTATATTTAATAAAAAAATATAAAATAATATTAATAAAAAGTATATTAAGATAAGCATTTTTATAAGCTTTATATAACTTATTTAATTTCCTTAGCAACCTAAATAATACTTAATATACTACTTAATATATTTTTATAAATACTTAATTATAAATTTATTTATTAAATTATATTATATTTTTATTTCTTTAAAATAAAATTAATTATTATAAATAAATTTAAATAAATTAAATATATAAAATTTAAGAATATATAAATAAAAATATTCTTTATATACTTTTATATATAATAAGTTATATTTTAATTTAAAAAGATAAGAATTATTAATTTTATTTTTTTTTAAATAATTTATTTCCTTTCTTTATATTTTATTATTTAAATATCTTTTAAAATTCTTTTTTTAAAATTATTAATAAATTATAAAAAGTTATATAAAAAAAAAAAGGTTTAGTCTTATAATAACTTTATTATATTATATTAACTAAGTATTTTAATTATAATAAATATAAATTTAATTTACTTAAAATTTAATTTTAATTAAATTATTATTTATAAATAAGCTTATATATTAAACTTCCTTTTTCTTTAATTAAGTTAAATACTTTATCTTAACTTATATTAAATTTAATATAATATAAATATAATATATTATTTTAAAGATCTTTTTTAATATATTTATAAAATTATTTATTAATTAATTATTTAATAAGTAGCTAAAAGTATTTATTATTATATTTAACTTTTTAAGTATATAATATATTTTAAAAATTATATTAATTTAAAAATATTAATATAGCTTATAAGTATATATTTATTTATATATTATTTATAAAATATAAGTTAATTCTTTTAAAAATTCCTTTAATCTTTTTATAATTAATTAAGATAATTAAGTTTAAGTTTAAATAATTTAAAATAATTATCTTAATTTTCTTAATTCCTTAAATAATAGCTATTACTTTTAATTTTATAAATTAATACTTCTTTTCTATATTATTAATTTCTTTATTTAAATATAAAATAAAGAATTATTTATTATAAAGAATTTTAATATTATTTTTTTAAATATACTTATCTTATAATTAAAAAAATATTAAACTAAACCCTTTTTATAATATATTTATTTATATAAATAGCTATTTTTTAAGGTTATAATAATATAAATTATTTTTATTACTTAATACTTTCTTAATATCTTTAAAATATTTTATCTTTTTTTTTATAAATTATTAAATAATTTTATTTATATATACCTTTTACTTTCCTAAGGATATATTTATATTATATTCTTTATATCCTTTTTAAAATAAAAAAGTTTTTTATATTTATAAAGGCTATATTTAAATACTAAAGTTTAATATTAAATATTATAAGAAGTTAATTTTATTTAATTAAGATTTTAAATAAAATAACTTATTTAAAAAAGTTATATTTTTAATAATATAATATTTTTCTTTAATAATAAATAACTTAAAAATATTTATTTTAAATCTTAAAAATTATATTAATAAGAACTTAATAAATAATTTTTTAAATAAGAAAGCTATACTTTACTTATTTAATTTCTAAAATATTTTATTAAAATAATAAATATACTTTTTAATAATTTTTAAAAATATTATAATATTATTAATATAATTAATTATAAATTCTTAGAAATCCTTTATTTATTTATTTATAAAATATTAAATAAATAATAATAAGTTTTTATAATTTATAAAAATTACTTTAAAATATTTTATTTCTTTTTATATAATTATTATTAGCTTATATTAATCTTTTAATAATATTAATAATTAATAAAAAAACTTAAATATATTTATAATAATAATATATTTCTTATTATATATTTTAGCTAATATATCTTCTTAATATAATAATAAATATTAATTCATTATTATAATTTAATTTAATAATTATAAATTAATTATTAATTAATTTTTCTATTTATTATTTATTTACCTTTATATTATAAATATTAAATAAATATATAAAATTAATCTTTTTTATTATCTTATTTAATTTAAATATAAATAATTAAATAACTTTTATATATTATTATAATTATTAATACTTAATAAATAAACTTTTACTTTTATTTTAAAGTTATATTAATTATTAATTAATAAAATTTAAAGCTATTTATTTTTTAATAAATTAATAAATAATTATTTTTTTTAAAAGATAAGATATTTTAAAGCTACCTATTTAAAAGCATTTATTATTATTAAGTTTTTATTATAAAAAGTTATTTTAAATATCTTAACCCTTTTTTAAATATTATTAGATTTTTTAATTTTTAAAATAAGATTTAAGATTATTAATAATAATTTTTATTTTATATTAAAAGTTTTTTATTTTAATTAATTATTAACTTATTTAGTTTTTATACTTTTTTTATTAACCTAAGTTTATTTAATATTTATAAATTATATTTTTTATTTATTATATATTTATTATTTATTAAAGATTTCCTTTTAATTATATATATTTAATTAATTAATATTATTAATTTTTATTTAATATTATTCTTTTTATTTTACTTTATTATATTATATAAAATAGGTATAAGGTTTTACTTTACTTCTTTTTAGTTTTTATAATATAAGGTTTATTAATATTTAGCTTAATAAGTTTTTTATATTAAGGTTATAATTATTTATCTTTATTATTTTAGTTATATAATAAGTTATAATATATTTTAAGGATATATTTAAATCACTAGATTTAAGAAGCTTATTATTTTTTTATATTATTTAATTAACTTATATTTATTTTAGTTAATATATAGCTTTTTTTTAAATTAAATACCTTATTTTATTAAAGGAATATAAGTGATAATATCTTAATAGCTATTTTTTTTAAATAATAATAAGTTTATTTATTTTATTTTTATAAATAAAGAAATAACTTTAATTTATAATAATATTAAATATTTTATTATATTTTAAGTTAAAGAATTAATATAAATTTAGCTTTAAAAGTTTTTATTAAAATAAATAATTAAAATTAATTTTAATAAATTTACTAATCTTTATAAAGATAATAAATTATTACTTAATATATATTAATTATAATATATTTAATACCTTATTTAATTTTATAAAGGTATATAATTTAATAAATAAAGATATTTTATTTTTAATATTTATAATTAAGCTATTTTAACTAATAAATATATTTATAATATATAAGTATAATATTAATATTCTTAATAAGATATTTAAAGAAAGGTATTTAATATATATCCTTTAATTTAAATCTTTAAGTATTAATCTATTTATTTATAAATCTTATAATATATATAAATATAATTATTATTTTATAAAAGATTATTCTTATTTTAATTCCTTTTAAATATTAATATTTTTATTAATTTTATTTAACTTTTAAGCTTTATTTTATAATTAATTAAGTAATTAATATTAAGCTAGCTTTTATATTTATATTAATTTTTATAATTAATTTATAATAGTTTAGCTTTATTAAGAAAATAATATAATAAAAAGTATTAAAGTTTTTAATATAAGTTAATAATTCTTATTATAAAAGAATAATAATTCTTTAAATATAATTTTTATACTTTAATTATTATTTATAATCTTTATTTATAAAGGTTATTATATTTTTTACCTTAAGGTATTATTAATAATAAACTTTATACTTTACCTTTTTTTCTTATACTTTAATAAATAATTATTAAGAATATATTAATACTTATTCTTTATTATCCTTTTATTATTATAAAATAACTTTATTCTTTTTTATATAACTTAATATATTATATAATATATTTATTTAGCTTATTTATTAATTAATAAAGTATTAAGTTTTTATATATAAAATATATTATCTTAAGGTTTTTTAATATAGCTTAAGTTATTAAGTAAAAATATAATAATATTATATATTAATTTATTTATAATTAAGGGCTTTTTAATATAATTTATTATAACTTATCCTTTTTTCTTTATTTAAATCTTATTTATTTAAGTTTTATTAATTTTAATTTTTTTAATATACTTAATATTTAGGTTTTAAATTAGCTAGATAATTTATATATTTCTTTTATTTATTTAATAATATATCTTTAATTTTTAATATTATTTTATTTTATATTTTTTATTAAAATAGGCTTATTATATAAGTTAATAAATTAAATAACTTAATAAGCTAATAAATTATAATTAATTATTAATATTTATAAATAATTATCTCTATAAAATAATATAATATTTAATAATTAAAAATATTTAAACTTAATTATATATATAATTATAAATAAAAGGGCATTATATTTTTAATAATAAAGCCTTAATATAATATTTATTAATATATTTTTTTTTTTAAAAGATATTTATAAGAATATTAATATTAATAATAATAAATATAAATAATAAGTATTATTAAATTTTATAATTAACTTTAATATAAAGTTTATAAATTATATTTTTATTTTATTTTATAATATTATATTATTATTTATTTAATTATAATAATTTTTAAAAGTAATTTTATTTTTAATTACTATAAAGATAAAATATAAAATAATTAATATTAAATTAATTAAATTAAGATATTATTATTATCTTAAAAATATAAAATTATATTTTTAAAATAATAACTTATTATCTTACTTTAATACTTTTTTAAAGCTATTTTTTTTAAAAATACTTAAGATTTAATATTAAATAAAGGTAATTCCTTAAAATTTTTTTATATTTTATTTTTATATTAAATTAAATATATATTATTTTTATTTTAATAAAGATTTATAATTAATTTATAAATAATATTAAATTATTTAATATCTTTTTATTATCTTTATTTTTTATAAAGCCTTTAAGAATATTATCTTTTTTAAAACTTTAATTAAAAGGATTTAATCTTTAATTTAAATTATATATTAAATATTTAACTATTTATTATATTTTACTTATTATTAAATAATAGCTAACTTTTT